>DWTO01001892.1:0-15087 GCA_018244755.1 Jemadia pseudognetus
TACATACATACATATCATCACGCCAGGTCCCTTGCGGGATAGGCAGAGAGCGCCGAGTGCCAAATAGCTCTATCCTTACATACCTGCAGCGTATGTATGAAGAGAATGATAAATGTGGAGGAGGCGCGGCAGGTATGTATATATTAAAACTATATTATATAAGGCTTATGCTTAAAAACTGACTGCCTCGTTGATCGTGTTGGTTGCAAGCGCGACTGCTGATCAAGTCCTGGGATCAAATCCAGTACTTCTAGTAGTACCTACTCTCCAAAGTTTTACCAGTGACATTTACGTCCCACTATCGAATAGACCGTAAGACTATTACTATACACCGGGCATAAGTCCAGACTCTGAGTCCTGACTTTTCGTTCAGCAGTCATGTTCCCAACACCTCGAAAACGAGGCAGTTATATGATAAACGATAAGCGAGCAGCGAGCGAGCGAGCGAGCAGATAAACGAGGAATATCATTGACAGATAACAAAAATTTTGTTCAAACGATATGCCTACCCGATTCTAATTTGACATGTAAATTTAAACGCCTTATCTGTTCATACTAATAGGTGTATAGGACAAAATAAATACTAGCTGGATCGAGGCCAAATTCACTGCGTGAACTAAGCAGAATTCAGATACCCTTCCGTGACCTTGACATTTTAGTTGGCCAGGCAATCATTAATTTATACAATATCTCCCGTCATATCGGACCAGAAAGTTTGTAATTGACTCTACGAAACGGTTAATTCGCATGTCACATGTTTGTATATTAACTGATACATATTTTGTAATTTTAGAAACCCATACATTACATGATAACGCGTTATTGAAAGCAACAAATGAAATGTTTTGATACGTACCTTCATGACACAAGTGTCACTACTAACCCTTCTGGAATTTATGATTGGAATTATATTGTCTCTATCAATACATATATATCTACGCCTATAGTGCAAAAAGTAATTTTCATTTGTAAAATAAATGTCATTGATTTAAAACAACAGAAAGAGCGTGCGGGCGTGCGTGAGCGTGTGTGTGTATGGAATACCTCTTCCTAGAAATTTTAATTTGCAAGATTTATAAAAATAAAAATAAGCTTAGTGACGTGCTATTCGAGGGGTCTCGTCCAGTAGTAACATGGGCCCAAATTCCATGCCCGGCGGGGGCATTATGGCCCCAACCTCTCAGGGGATGCCTCCGTCCAACTGTGGACTACAATAGGATGATGATGACGTTGATAATGATGATGATGGACATCATTGCTAATGATGATGATGTCCAGTGTTGAACGGAAGTAGGCTGATGATACTAGTACCACGCTAAATAATATTTGTTATAATGTTATATTCAGTGATTTAATATCAAAGAATACATAGATTTGACTATTCACGTATGGGCCCTAACTAAAGTTAGGTTAGGTTAGTAAACTTTTTTCTAGTATTCTAGTAAACAAGAATACTCAGATAAAACCATTGTATTTGGTTACAGTGGTTCTCATAATAATAATGTATCTTAATGACTCGTGTAATTATTTGGTACTTCGCTGAATGCAGTCTCGGCATTCAACTGTTCCAAGTCTGATTGCGAGCTTGTGTGAAGTATTACATGTGGGTTAAGAACTCTTTGCCTTTGAATATGAGGTCTGACTACGATTATTACGGCGTTATATACTGAGATACATAAATTTAATTTTAGTTTTTTACCTGAGTATTGAAAACATTACCATTAAAAATACATTGGGGTAAAATATAGATTTTTGATATTTTTACAGGGCAGGCAGGGTAGGGAAATTTAAGGCCTATTTGCTAACTACAACACATCATTTCTTAAGTATTCTTTACCAGAAACCAGAAATCAATATCACTCAATCTCGACGATAGGAAACATTTTGTCGCATCACTTACCGTAAATTTAAAGACAACATGTGAGTTCAAAGCTGTACGAGATACAAATTGCAAGCGATAATGTCCTCTCGGGATCCAATTCGGATATCGTACTCGTAAAGCAGATTGATCTGTAACGCTCGGCGCAGAACGGTGGAATTGAGGAAAACGGCGATATTACTGTATGGGTGATGTAGGGAGGGAGGTATTATGGCTCGTGTGTTGCAAACAGCGAGCTAGTGTTTTTTGTTGCCGAGGATGAAACGATTAAAACATAGACTGGAAAGTGGAGAAAGGGACAGGGTTACGTGGGACACTTAGCGCACTAAATCTTACAATGATCTTCCTCAGCGCTTGGGTTACCTAACCGTGGTGGCTGCGTAACTTCCGTTGTACGTCTTTGCAGCATAACGTCTTATGGGAAAAAATGGTTTGTAAAACGCAATATGACTCCTGTAATCCTCGAAGAGGTAGATAGAGGAGTGTAATACATTCTCACGTTTCACCAGTTACGTTTATTGGAGGTGGTATGACTATTGCAACACCAGGCACATATTAAGACTCCGAGCCACTACTAGAAATTTAACTTGGAATGCTAGTTAGAAATATGCAATAGTACAGTATTAGTAAAGTTTTGTATTTCATCTATATCTTAGTTTCAAAAGTAGGAGTTTTAAATATAGCAGTGTTTTCGGGAAACAAAAGATGAATATATTTTATCGGAAACCAACATATTATTTACAATTTGTTAACACATGTTTGACAGACAGATTTCTATGGCCCGCTGAGATAAGTGTCTGACAGTCATCTGTCTATACTGTTAAATATTTTGAAAATGACGTCACACAACCTTTACCTATATCAGTAACTATTAACGAGAGAAATGATTGCTGAAACCTTTAATCAATGAATAAAAATGGTCTTGTAATTTAGCATTAACAAGCGTTTATTTTAGACCTGAAACGTTAACGAAGTTAAAAAGTTACATTAAATTTTGCAGTTTAAAATTGAACCTGATTTTGGGCAACAAAATATAGCACGGATTTTACTATTACACAAGATTTATTAATGCATCACCACAACATTTTAATTATAATTATACTTAATCATAATTACACGGCATAATTACACTGATAGAATCAGTAATTTTACGGCTGGTTTTAATCAATCCTTAATTACACCGGAGATTCTCCCGACGGATTTAAACGTCGCGTTTACAACAAATATTTTATTCATTATTCATTCTGATATTCGTATATCACGCGCCGTAACGCGCCTTACATTTTTCCATAGTTTTCAAGGTAATATATAATAGATAAGAATATGATTTATGTCAATTAAAAGGAAAAGTGTAAAGGAAAAACCAACTCATTACAGTATAGGCTATTGTCTACCCCTCTCATTCTGAAAGAAAGCGTCCAACAGCGAAACGATGAACAAGTTGATGATGATTACAATGAAAATGTGAAATTAATTCGAAATTACGTAACGTAACATCACGCCTGTAATCCCCGATGAGGTAGCCAGAGGAATGTAGTACACTTCCAAGTTTCACCAGTTACGTTCACGTCCCACAATGGAATAATTAATAAGCCTATTGTCATACACCGGATACATTTACAGACTATTAGAAAGTCTAAATTAGAAAAATACGGTGCCACACCTGGGGTTTGAACTCAGGACCTCCCGATCAGCAGTCGCGATTGCAACCAACACGACCAACGAGGCAGCGTAATCGAAACATATTTGAATTTCGGTTCTATTTATGGTGTAGACTGTAGTGTATTCAGATGGCACTCGAGCTTAGATTAAACCATTAGATACGATACCTCCCCACATTTCATAAAAGTAAACTGCTCGAACGCAAGCCGTGTACGAGTAAGATAAGGTATGTGCGCGAACAGCCGTGCCTGTTACGGGCACACACAACGACGGAATCGGGTACACGTGGCTATAAAATTACGTACGTAAATTATGATTGTTATCATAAACATTGATAGAAGTTTGCAATATTTCACTGAGCAGATTCCACATTGGTGATGGTCTGGTGTTGTGGTATGGGATGGTATAGCATATTGGTGATGATAGGTACATTATACAAGAATTCCCGAAGATATAAGTACTGGTATATTTATATTATTCCGCGTAGGTGTAGAACTCGGAAAATTCGTGGGCGAACTTTCGAATTTTCGCAATAACTTCGGGATGTAAGCAAGCTACGTTGAAGAGACGGTATGTTCAAATACGGAAATTCGATTAAAATTCATTGAATTTCCTTAACAAAGTTTAAAAGAAAATTCGACCAATTAAATTTTGTAACAGCGGAAATTTTTCAACGGGATGTCTTTTTCGTGAAGTACAGATAAATTTTGTTCCATACACAAAAATTTCGATCGTATTTTCAATTTAAAGTTAAAAGCAATTTATGGTTAAAATTGTCATCTGTCTTCATGAATAATAATTAACGTTGTCGTATTCATGGCTAAGTTAATTATACAAATCGCAATTTATCACGTGAAATCTAAAAGGCTGGATTTAGTCGTAATCTAGACTCAACGGCACTATTTATTATGAGATATTATAAGATACGAAATATTATTATTGTCAATTGTATATAAATTGATAATAATAAACATTATTAAAAAAAGGATATAATTAATAAATAATCGATAACAGATTTTAAAATATATCAACATAATATAAATTTAAAAAAAAAATTGAAACAATCTTCATAATTCTTTAAAGCTTTGAGTAAAGTAGCTTAACGAATGATGAATTTTACAAAATCTTTGAGATCAAAGCGAGGACCGTACACTGTCGCAGCTCATGAATATTACATTACATGCGTACGTGAATCTCATCAACATAATGTTTCCTGCAACTTTTTTAGATGATTTAACTCAATTATTACATCAAGCGACATACCCACGATGTATGCACAAGATGACAACGAAATCTATGTAGTAAATATAGGGAGGAATAATCTATGTAGTAAATATAATGAATGATGAATGTAGAAAAACAAGTTAGACCTCTAGGGTAACTAGTGTAACGATATAATAATAATAACTTATTTTACTACGTTTAAACATTTTTGTAATCTTACGAAACATCACGCCTGTAATCCCCGAAGAGGGAGGGAGTCGAGTGTAGTTTAATCCGACGTTTCACTAGTTACATTTACGTTCCACTGTGGTATAGGTGGTGTGTCTATTGCCAGACACCCGGCACATATTCAAGCTCTGAACTATTACTAGAAAATTTAAGGAAAATCCAATAGTGCTCGATCCAGGATTTGAACCTAACACCTTTCGTTCGGTGGTCGAGCATGCACCACAAAGGGTGTTAAATATAAGTTTTAAAGATTACCTATTGCTATAAACTAATTGATATCAGAAGTATATGTACGTGGAAAGCGAAAGATTTAACACTGAAACATATCAATAAGTCTATTATTGAATACTTCATATAATTTGGACCCCGGAAACAATGATAAAAATAAAATGTGAGGGTTAGTCCAATATTATATCTTGAAGTGAAATCACAACATTAGACAATACATTTTCAGTTAATCATAAATGAGTTAAACTTAATTCGATTAGCAATTACGAGTTTCTCTTTAACTTCTAAGAGCACCGAATGTCCGTTAGTTATTTTTCTTGTGCTTAAAGTATTTTTACTTTTTATTTTATCTAGATAATAAGCCGGCATGTAGGCCATCGTGAATATTATCACGAGCTATGTTTAATTCATCGTTGGCCGATCCAAAGGACTTTCTAAATAACGTTGTGTTGAATTAATGAATATTAAACGACATGCCTACGTATAGCATGTATTTATTGGAGAAAATATGTACGTTATTTTAAGTAAGGAAATAATGCTTTTAAAATTAAAAAAGAATTCTTAACTTTAATATTTTTAAGACAGTTTAAACTTTAAAAGTGACAAAGGCTTTGATGGCCTAATGGTTTGAACTTCAGTCTTTCATATGGGTTTTCACTCATCTCTTTAAAAATTGTGCTTTTAAGATTATACGTCACTTGCTACAAAGGTGAAAGAAAACGTCAAAGGAAACGTGCCCACCTAAAAGTTCATAATAAATAAATAAATAAAGTAAAGAAAGCGTCAATCAAGGTGTTATGGTACATATTCGTAAATTCATAACAAAGTTTGATAATATGGTTTATACCAATTGCGTGAAATTATAAAATTAAGAAGAAATAATTTTTTTACCATTTATCGGTTTTACCATTAATCGAAGGTTTTGACTGCGTCGTTGGTCGTGTTGGTAGTAAATGCGACTGGCGATCAGGAGGTCCTGGGTTCGGTTCCCGGGTCGGGCACTAAAGATTTTTTATAATTTAGATTTTCTAGTAGTGTCTCGGAGTCTCGATTTGTGCCTGGTGCATGGCACCTCACCACCACCACTCACCACCTATTCCATAGTGGGACGTAAACGTAACTGGTGAAACGTGTGAGTGTTTTACATTTCTCTGTCTACCTCTTCGGGGATTACAGGCGTGATGTTACATATTAATCGGTTTTAATTAGGTAGGTATATGCTAATGCCTCTAGTCAAATTTACTCGATTTTGGTCATGTCTTTCGGCTAACTTAATTAAATGTCGCTCGATCGTACGGCCCGAATGACTTCATCTCCGTCGTCGCCAGCCGCCAAGCAGTCGCCGACGCAGAGCCATGGAGTCTGCAAACATTTCCCGTAAACAAATTTTCGAAGCGTACAACTTTAGTCTTTATAGCGTTGGCCGTACACCCATATTCCCTTGCTGTGGCGAAATAAATACGCCCGGCCATGGGAACCGCAGAATTGCGTCATGCTTACGTTGAATCTTGGCAAGTCACACTCCTTCCAACACACCAGTCAACGTTGACCTTAGTTAAAACCGAATTTCCGCTGCCGTAAGAGTTCTTTTTAAATAGTTGCGTGTAATCCTAGATATTAAGAAAACGGACCCAAGGTTGCGTTCTAGTTCAGCCCAATAATGTCAGGGGTCTGTGTCAAAACGAGACCTAGGTTGCGAGGCATGAACTTGTTCCACTTTTCTAATATCCCGCCGAATGTTATATAAAATTTATAGCACTCCGCAACAACGCGAAATGAGAGTAAATACTACATTTGACCTTTCATATTTCACGTACATGTGTTTGGATACAATAGTTGTCGATAACAAACAATGTCATGTAAATAAAATTATTTGTTATAATAAATAAATTATAATAGTACTCATATCTTAGGACATTTCCACACAAGGCAGTAATTAGTCAGAGTTTGTATTATAGACCAGACAGCTGATAAACTACTTATTATATACATAAAATATATTAACTTACATAGATATTTTTACACCCAAACACAGATCAAATACCTCAGCACATCACCCAAATATTTGTTCTGGGTGGGAATCGAATCCACGACCCCCGGCCCAGCAGTCAAATTTATGAGCCACTGAACCAACGAAGCAGCCAAATATATTACAATAATTATATACACGGCACGAGTACAATGATAGTATATTTGTAAAAGGAAAATACAAATAGATAATTATTTATTGGGCTTTAGGTATCTTAAGTTTATGATTTGGTACCCAAACAGTCATGTAAATCTTTGCCCCTATACGAATTTATTTGAAACTTTTCTGTCAGATTCCGTTACGAGTAGAATTTCGTTTTGCTATTAGAGAGGCCTATGTCCTACGGAGGATGGGAATATGGTGGTGATGATGTCTGACAGTTTCGCAGCTCCATATTGTGGCTAGCGTAGATAAATGCGTATTTTTCTAAGTTCTAGTTACCATAGTGTAAGGACTGTCTACTTTGAGTTCACCCCTACTAGAAGGCGGCTAAGGTTGAATATATTTCTTAACAATATAAACGATTCTTCCATACTACAGAAATACTCATGGACATCTGTGTATCCCTCCGAGGGTGAAGTACTTTTTATATTGCGTAACAACAACAAAAATATTCGCGATAGAGCACTACATGTGCCCTGTGCTTTCCAAGAAAACTAAACGTAAATAAAAAGGGAATACATATATATTTTTCTCAGAAATACTAGTGTAGCACAAAACGGCTACAAGTTAAATGACACCTTACGAATGAAATAGTACAGCGTGATCAAAAAACATATGAAAAAATATAGCACAAAGTGAACCATTTCAAAGCTCGCCTAGGCTCTTGTGCTAGCGCGGCTTGCATGCAATTGCAAACTTAAGTTCTTAGGACACGACAAAGTATAAGAGCGTTGGTATTGCCCGTTTTAAAAATTAAGGCATTTATTTAACGAAGAGGGTAACTGGGGATAAAGGGATAGGGATTATAATATGCATACATATAGATACATATGTATGTATGTGTACCTGTAAATTTGGTGTGTTATAATTAGGCATAAGAAAATTATAATTCATCGTTATTATCTTAATTTATAATTATAATTAAATCAGTGGTACGTATGTATGACATAACATATGAAATGTGGCAGTACTGCACGTCTGTCCCTTACCTTGGGGGAAATATAGACATGATGTTATTTTAGTATATTTGTATGTTGTTTGTATGTATAAATGTAAAATGTTAAATGCTTGTCTCTCTTTCCATGACAAATAAATAACATGATTTATAGCATAATCACAGCACCTGGTACTGTTAGATAAATTAATAATAGATAAAGTAATTGTCTATTGTATTTAACTCTCGATGGATTTGCCTGTGCTGTAATCAGCGCTAAGCGCTACATTGAGTAAAGAAAATAAAGCGGAAGCTGCTTATTAACAAAGAATGAACAATGCGTAGCTGTGCTACGGCGTAGCGCGCATTTAACATAATACTCGTATGTTATATTAATATTAATATCCGCGCTTTACATCAGGCGTTATCGCGGCCAAACGCTACCTACCTTTTCGGGGATAACATGCGTGATGTTACAACAAATATTTTTTTGTAGTCGAGAGACATTATCTGACCAAAACATAAAACTGAAGTCCTATATAGAACATTTTATATTGAGACAATGAAAATTATTGATTGTTTAAACGATTATAAGTGGTAAATTTGTTTAAGTAAAGTGGTAGATTAGAAATTTCAATGGAAATTTCGTTGGGAGCTCGGAATAACTACGCTTCAAACGCTGAGAGTAATTCAACAGCAATCGTCAGGGGAAATTACATTTACTAAGCAATTTCTTGATTCCGTTCGAGTTAAGTTCAAGAGGCAGTAATTAAGAAGATTTAAGTGATGATCGTCATTACCGCGTTGTCGGTCGAGAGCTTGCAACCGTGACAGCTGATCAAGAGGTCATGGTTTCGATTCCCGCGTCGAGTATTGGGTTTTTCTAATTTGAAATACCTGGTCGTGACACGAGGTGTGGATTTAAGCCGGGTGTAGTCTTACCACCTATGCCATGGTGGGACTTAAATGTATATAACTGATCATAACATACATAACCAATCTTTACATTATTTATACTCGTGATAACCAATATGAAATTCGCAATCACGATACACTTGGGACATACATATACATACTAAGCGGACGGATATAACTTACAGTCATTTTACCTGTTAAAATTAAATAACTACTACACTTGTAACTAGTAATGTAACCTAAATTATTTAACACTGATAGTCATATTCCTAGAGCCTAATTCTCTGATCCTTTTTATCTTTCACAAAAAAAAATGTGATTTATTTTTAACAAAAAATTTTAGAAAAATTGTGTTATATATTTTACGTAAAAGTAAATAAAATAATAATCCACTAGAATTTCTTGGCAATGTCAGGTGTGGGGTTCGAACCCACGCTCCCTCTCGGGAACCAGAGCTTAAATCTGGCGCCTTAGACCACTCGGCCAACCTGACTGATGTAGTAACCGTTGAAATTGCAAAAGTGTATGAACAAATAAGTTATGATATTTAATAATGTTCTTTTATAAATTTTAAGTAATATAACATTAAATTCACATGACTGTGTTACCTGATCGCTTCATACATTTTGTATGCAACGTACACGTAACATAAAAATTACGTTAAAGAAAAGTTGTAACGTTATATATTTATAAGAATTTATATACTGCTTAAAACAACTACATAGTTAATAACGATAATGATGATGATTCTATAACCTACGTTCAAATATGTAACTTTCTCGTCGTTCTGCCATCTGTTGGCAGAAAGTGGAAATATTTTAATACTTTCATGAAGCATTTATAGAGGGCAGTGCAGACACTGTGCCAATGAAAAAGTTACGAGTAAGTGTCATTTAAAATTTTAAGACGTTACGTTATTTCTAAATAAGATTCCATCATAATTGTTTACGAATATTGCACATAAAAAAACACGAACATTAAGAATTACAACAGCATTCTACAAGACCATTCAGCTGTTTCTCTTTTCACCTGGGAAACAGAAACATGGAAAAGCTGTAGTACAGACATATTTATAGGTGTAAAAATTAATATTAAAAAAAAAACTTTTAATACAAGCTTTTATTTACGCCCTAAAAAGATAAAAATGAGATTTAAATTACATTGAACTATTCATTTTCCAATTACTTTATTACTATGAAGTATCAACTTATAACGTCATAGTGTCTTCTGGTCTAAATGATGTCGTATATTGATTATATAGAAGAATTTTAATAATGTATAGTAACAAATAAGGGTATAGAAGGGGAATGCTGGGGTCAGCATAATTGTTAATAATTTAATAATTGAATCACCTGTGGTTTACCAGCAGGCTGAGTGGGCTGGTGCCTAGGGCGTTAAATTTTAGGAGTGGCACATTTAGTTCCAATATACATAAGTCATTAAGGTAGTTTAAAAAAATCGGAAAATTCTTATTTATACATTTAAATGTTATTAGGTTTATACGAACTAGAGTATCCAATTGTAGAGGTTCGTAGAGGCGGCAATATTTTAATAGTGTACTCGCAGCAAACTAAACTGTAAATCAACCACTGTAAATCACAGTATAATTACATTAATGAAACCGTTTGTTAACTAGACTACATGTGCATTCACACCAGATGTAAAATGGTTACAGTTTTTGTTCACGTCATTACAGTGTAGGTACCCCAAGGACGATGGGCTGCGATGCGTGGAACGAAGTTATGTAATCGAACAAAGGTTGCCGGGCCTTTGTGATAACAATATACTGACGAATGAACGTCTACTGTTTAATAAATTACATGATACAGGTGAACCTATTACCATACGAGTACATCAGGCACAAATTCAGTCTCCAGTCCATTATTTAGAACTACATATCACAAAAAAAAGTTGAAAAACTCAAGAAACAAAACACAGTTTGTGTTATATATATATATATATATATAGTTATTATTTATCAAATGAAAACATTAATACTAAATGCAATGAGAACGGCCGCTATGCCGTAGCGAGCCGCGGTGCCCGCGTTGCACTCGTCGGAAAAGCATTGGCAGACGGTTTCCAAATGGTCCTCGTTGTCCGCCTTGTAGCAGTCGCGGTGGTGTCGCACCCAGCCGCAGCCCCGCGTCACCCTGACCTCCGCGTCGTGCCCTTTGTGGAGGACTGCGAATTCGAGACAATCTCCTATATATTGTATATCAATACATTGAATAACGTAACATCACGCCTGTTGTCCCCGAAGGGGTAGGCAGAGAAATGTAGAACACTCCCACAATTCACCAGTTACGTTTACGTCCCACTATGGAATAGGTGGTGAGCCTATTGCCACACACCGAGCACAAATACAGACTCCGAGCCACTACTAGAAAATCTAAATTAGAAAAATTCTTTACCGCCCGACCCGTGAATCGAACCCAGGACCTTCTGATCAGCAGTCGCACTTATAACTAATACGACCAACGAGGCAGTCAGTAAATAACATTTAATATGGGATGGTATTCCCTTCTCGTTTCCGAAGACCTGTGTTCAACAATGGGACGATAAAAGGATTAATGGTGACGGCTTACCACGGAAAGATTATCGGAATTCTACCTAGTAATTTTCATGGAATACGCTCTTCACTAGTTCATATTGGTACGGAAACGTAACTGGTGAAGCGTGGCAGTGTACTACACTGCTCTGCCTACCTCATCGAGGATGAGGGTCAAATTACATACTTCTCGTGTAACATGACTTTTTTTAGAAGGACGATAATGACTCGATTAGGATACCCAACATTTAAACAAGTAAAGCGTACTCTTCTAACGCGTACGATGTATTCGTAATACGATCCCAATTACAACAAAACAGATATGATAATTTACAGTTCAAGTGCAGTATTCTTGTTCTCGATGATAAACAGGCGCCTTTTATCTGAGACCCCGTGACACTTGACCTCCGATCACGTGGTCAATAAAGAATGTCATATTGATATGTATTGACACAAAACATCCGTATTTACGCAAGTCATCCGACGGACATAATAAATACATACGAGTCGGATGCTTTTGAAACAGCATATATTCACACCCGTATTCCCCGAAGGGGTAGGTAGAGTGATGTAGTATACTATCTCGATTCATCTGCTAAATTCTGTCTCACTGAGAAATAGGGGTGAACTTATGTATCTGTATAATGATATAGATACAATGACTGACTTCATTTTGTTCGTGACCCGCTCGTCTGACTGTCGTAGGTCACCTTGACAGTGTGTCGTGCGAGTAGACGCCAAACGGGTTAACGGATTTGAGCAATGAATTGGGATGTTTTTTCTAGTTTTAAATGCTGGTTTCAGCGTTAATGAAGTCGTTATATATGTCCATATCATTCTGATGTATAGTATCAGAGCGATCTAGCTGTCATTCTGAAATATTATTGTTAATTTTTATTGCATTGTTATTTGTAACAATAACAACTAATCTATGTTATATTGTGTGATTAGGTGATAATTCTTGTTGATTTGGACCACTTATAAGAAATTTTAAAGCCACTTTATTTTATAGATCAAATTTTTCAAAGCAAAGAATGAAAACCTTGCAAAAGAGACCGAGGAAAGGCACCGAGGATCTTGCAAAAGGGTCTTTGCAATTTGCGCTGAATCTTTGTGGAAAAACTCTGACCTCCAGACGTCACTACTGTTGCAAGGAAATCTAGCTTACAAGAAAATCATTTACAATGACTTGACAATTTCTATTATGCTAGGCTCGCTTCATTCTTCAGTAATTAACGTACTAACTAAAAAATAGTGAGATGCTTAAATAGGTGCATATACCATTTTTGGGCACACAAGGTTTAGTTTGGGCTTACGAAAATTATGAAATTCAAACTCAACGACAATTTAAAAACGCTTTTGTAGACTTCTATCTTTATATATAGATATGGACTCACTCGTTTGGACAATCTTCCTGCAGAACATCTGCTGGTTGGCGTGCTGGCCAGTAGCGGGGATGCCCCGCTCGCAGGTGACGGAGCTCAGGTACTTGGCGATGCTGTCCGCGTCGTAGATGGCAGGGTCCAGGCACATGGAGTTGTTCGCGCTGTTGCACTCGTAGCAGCGAATCGACGCGCCTGTTGGCCAACGATGTGGAATTGGATAAAAAGTTATAAGAAGGAGAAGGTGTTACCAAGGTTCAAACTTAACGATATTTTGCATCTGATTTACTTACATTTGGTTAACCATATTCTGTTAAACGGTATTAGTTATGAGAATTTTATTTGAAATATTCTTAAAGTACACTTCACCTAGACAAAATCAACTATTATGTAATGTTCTACTAAGTGTACCGTACATTGCAGAGGCCATTTTATGATCGATATGAGCAAAGAATGCCATTAAACAATCATGACACAGACATTAAATAGTTTTATTAATAAGAAATATAAGTTAAATTAATTGATTATTTTTTTAAATTATAAGATAAACTAATACGCTAAATTCATTAAATAAAAAAATGTAGACCTAGTAATGTACTCTTATCTTATCTCAGTATGTAGAACTAATTATTATTAACATTAAAACTCGATGCTTTAGTTTATTATAATTCACTAAAACTCAATTAAACGAACGTCTACAAAAAACAAAATAACAATTACCAATCCGTAACAATGTCGAGAGAATAACAGCTAGCGCGATTTTGGTCATCTTGTCGTAACTGCGTCAATTTAAGCTGATGTTATTTGTCGTAGCGTATTACTATTGAATATTTTGTCGTGAACGCGAATGATGTAACATTTAATACGTGCAGTTGGGTACGAGCGGGCGGCGCTACTCGACGCACGAGGGCCAGACCGCGGACCGCGTGCTAACCTAACGTGTGGACAATAAACGTCCCTATTCTGTGAAATTGTGCGCTAGACACAATTGTGTCAATTGCGTGTACTGAGCCCGTGTCAACGACACTTCGCCAGGATGGACGGATTTGCACCGCTAAGGCTAGCAGTCCACTGCGCGCGCGACACACTCCTCGAGTGTAGCATACAACTATACCTTGTTAAATTGTTCTTATTAAAAATATAGTTACAAAATCATTCAGGACATAAATATGTATAATATTTATTTGTTGTATAAATTGCCTCGTTAGACGCCTGGTTGTGAGCGGGACTGCTGATCGAGAGGCCATGGGGTTGGTCCCAGGATGGGGTACTATTACGATTTTCCAACTTGAAATTTCTAGTAGTGGCGTGAAGTCGGGATTCGTGCCCTGTGTATGGCAGTCGGGTAACCTCCAATTACGAGAGGGACGTAAATGTAACTGGTGAAAAATAAGAGTGCGCTACACTTCTCTGCCTACTTCTTCGGGGATTATAATACCCCACTTGGGGATGGAACCCATGACCTCTCCATAGGCAGTAGCGGTAGCAACCACTGCGGCCACGCGGCAGTCTTCTTACTACCTTAGCGTAGTAACAATACCAATAATTGATGACAATTAAATAATATCTTGTTAGAATTTTCTCATATTATGTAACAGAAGATAACCATCGCGTGACCGCGGAGGTCAGGTCTGCCGCTAAACAGCAAAGTCGATTTCATTACGTTCTGGTTATAGGAGAGAACGGTGATGAATCTAGCTCACGAAAGCCTTTAATTTACTCTCCAATGGATGCCTTTATAAATGTTCTCATATTTGACTTGAATGCTATTCTATATTGGGTGCAGATTTCTGACAGCTGTAGTGATCATTTCAGCTAACCAGCATTCTGGACTGCTAAGAATCCTGAAATACTAAACAATTTTTTTTCAATCGTAAAATTTTTTGTAGTTCT
>DWTO01001893.1:0-15083 GCA_018244755.1 Jemadia pseudognetus
GTAACTGGTGAATTGTGGGAGTGTTCTACACTCCTCTGCCTACCTCTTCGGGGATAACAGGCGTGATGTTACGTTCTCATTTAGATTTACTAATACTGGCTCGGAGTCAAAATCATATTCAAATGACATTATTTTAAAATTGGTTCCTTAAAACCGATGACCTTAAAAATGACACCCAGCATGTATATCATTTAAATAATAATTTAGGTTGTAATAGGCTGTTGTACAAATTTGCTTTAATAATGGATTTAAACTTTTTATATGAAAGACAAGCGAAAGAAAAGAACGAGATATCTTACTTAAGCGAAAGCGTGGTATAGACATTTAATCCTTATTTATAGGATTAGAATTCCCTCTACTATTATTATTTATCAAAATGAAATAGTTATTTATTACATACCGTATATTACGGTAAATATTTCGGTAAATTTACTGGATAGGCACAGTCAAAATTGTAATGGTTTGCCACAGTTCTCGTAGGGACTCACGACATCGAAGACAATAAGTAGTCTGAATATGTGCCCGGTGTATGGCAATAGGATCACCACTTATTTTATAGTGGGACGTAAACGTAACTGATGAAACGTGGGAGTGTACTACACTCCTATGCCTACCTGTTCAGGGATTGCAGGCGTGATGTTACGTTCAAATTGTTGTGCCCGGTATTTGGCAATGGGCTCACCAACTATCCTATGCTGGGAGGTAGAATACAATAGGTGGATCGTATGAGTGTAGTACTTTCTCTAGCCTACTTCTTCCGAGGATAGCAGCGTGAATGTAACTAATACTACTACTTACTACTTTACAATTTCAGTATTTAATGATAAATGCAGTTTTTTTCATTTTTTGTTTTTTTCATTTTCATTTCATAACATTACGTCTGCCATGCCATGCGTGATGTTTTCATTTCGAGTATTACAAAATGGAACAAGAAATTCTTGGGCCAACGCGGTGCTCGGTACCCTAGTCCTTGCACAGGCACGCTTACGCAGCGATTAGATTGAAACTAAAACGATATGCGTGTGGCAATACTGAGTTAGTTCTCATCTAGATTATTAGATATTTAGGAATTAATCGTGTACATCCACATATCAGAGCTTTGAATTTAAAGTTTTAACAGCGCTTGCGTTCGTTAACGCCTGTAAGGAAAGTAATGGCAAGAAATTAATAAATTAAAATTTGGTGCTATTTATATTTATGAACAGTTTAACTATATTTATATACGGAGAGTGAATTAAAAATAAATAATTACGCTTAATTATTGAAATTATAATTTTTTAAATATACGGAAATGTAAAATTCTATTGCATGGTTAATAATTAACGAACTTGTAGTTTTCCGTTGAATTGAATTTTGACAGCTAGGATGAATTTCAGAAATATTTTGTAACTATTCCTAGATATTATGATAATAGATTGTAAATATTGAAAAAAATCAACGCGTTCTTGAATTTTATTTTTATAAATTAATAAAAATGCACGTCAGAATAAAATGAGACTTGCAACATTACGTAAAAAAATAGATCCCTAATGTTGCTACTAAGAATAAAAGAGTACCAAATCGTACGTAAAGTGATATATCTAAAATATACGATATTATCAATAATGTCGTAAGAGAAAAATAGAAATTATATTTCACGATAAGTGATTGTATAGTTAAAATATTACTTTACGTTATTGAAATTCATGCCGAAATGGCTGAGTTTTACTTTACGCCTTGATTTCTATTAAATCTGTAGTAATTGTTAGAAAATTTCTGTATATAGAAAATCATTATTTTGTAGGCTTTAATCATTGAAATTTTGTAGTTACACTGTAATATATCGTTATTTATCGATTAAACTCATTAAAAAGTTTAGGTATTTTATATAAGTTTACATTGTTCATATTTGAAAATGCAACTACTTCTAGTTGTCCCCAGAATCGTTCTCATTCCACAGAAACGTTATTATTTATATGATTTCCGAATTTTGTGTGTCACATGCAAATACCAATAATTAAATAAGTAAGTAATGATACCTTTATTATCCGTCGTGAGAAGTATTTTCGTTATAATTATAATATGCAGTAATACTCATTTATTACAGTCCATGTATTGCCTTGGTTTTGTATACATGAGACGTCGTCCAGTGATATGTCATTTAAAGAAAAATGTATAGTCAACCAAATTGTTTAAATAATAGATTAAATAAGATCATATATGTGCAATTGGTACCATAGAATTATAAGTATTAGCGATAAAGTAAAATGATTAACTGATAAAATTTGACAACAGATAATAAAAGAATGGTACTTATTACATTTCGAATTTCATCTTGATATTATCGTACAGTAAGCTGTAAGCTGTGCTATGCACAACTAGGTTGGCGGCGGCACGGTGGTCGCGGTCGGATCACTGTCCGACGTCCGACGTCGTGCGTTGTTTTCGTGCGTTGCAGTTGGTCGTGAACTGTCGTTTCGCATGTTGTATTGCATCCTTTACTTTCGTAAAACTAACTTTACAATCTTTTGGAACTTATTGTAACATATAACTAGTTCATCGAACGCCGTGCTAACACTTAATCTGGTTATATGACGGAAAATGTATAGTTTCTGTTAATTTTAAAGTGTTTGTTGGTATGATATTTTAATTCGCGTTCACCCCTGTGCATAAGCCACAGCATTTTCCAATGTTTCGTAAAAGAAACAGGAAAATGCAATGTGGCTTTTGCACGTTGTTGTCGAACTTGCTCAGGAGTTTCATGTGCATCGGCAGTCGACGCGGTTCGACCGAATCGTACTACCGAGAACTTGGCGATCAAGATACTTTGGTAAGTACTTACCTGACGAACTTCGATTGTTAATATTTTATAACATAGTTAAGATTCGATTGTCAATGTTTTATAGTGGGCTCTTCATACATTTCATTCATTACATACGAAAACAGACGTATTAAACTTCGAGCGGTAACCGGTCTGTTTTTATTCATGTTTAATTGGACACTTACGCTACTCACAAATTAGTCTCGATCAGTTATGCTAATCTATCTACTAAGCATCAACTATAATTATAATATTTTGTTGAGTTAACGTAATAGTATATTTATATGTTTCGTTTTAGTTTGTTGTTGTTGTTTCACGTTGCATGTACTGCCGGACGTATTTCGTTTCGAGTGAAAGTCGAATTTCTCTTTAAGTTAGTCATTGATAATTTTCTTGAAGACTGTTTATTTTAAGAATCTGTAGCCTATTTTATTATTTTACCTATTGTATTATTTTTACAGGATTTTACGACGTTTTAACTAGTAGCACATATTTCATTACGCACTATTCATATTTTTTAATTATACTATTTTTTATTATTGATTTTGTGTATGGCAAGTCTGTAAGGACACATATTTGTCACTCGATATTCTTCTGTTCTCCCCATACATGAACTAGCGTGAAGATATGTCTGTATCTATGATGAGTACATAAAATGAATAGTATCCATATAGGAACTCAACTTTTTTTTTAAATATTTACTGCCTTACAATTGTCACCATTAAGTAACTATTAATTGTCATTATATAGTAGCACTATAATATTATTTATCAGATATCAGAAAAGCACATGACAGATAGAAGTTAAAAAATATAGCATATTTTGTAGCAACTACAACTACTGTTGAAAATAGGCTTAAAATATACGTAAATGTGCTATGTAATTGAGTTATAAATAAACCAACAATAAAAAAATTAAGACGTTTTATAACTAACACGACATTTATTTTGTAAACCCATAAGGAAGTAGTATTTTTATAGATATATACATTTTTGCTAACATTTTACTGTGAATACACCTTTACAATTGGTAATTTTGCTTTCATTCAACAATGTTATTGAACACATACTGGTATATAATGCATTCCATTTGCATTTCCATAATAATACATAGTATTTAGGTAATCTACACTCCTATGTCAATGGCGAGTAAATGTCTATCTGCTATCAACATCTGTATAATTGTAGTATCTGAAAATTACAAGTTTGGTCTTGGACCTTTAAATCTAGAATTTCTTCTTAGTCTCTACATGTTGTTTTATTGATATTTGATGTGTTAGCATTTTCTTAGGCCTAATGTGAACGAATTGCACAGTTTCTGCGGATTGTGCCGTTGTCAATCTAAATATTACATGTTTGCACATGTTAAGTAATTTAGACTTATCTATGTACATTGGTTTTCATTAGTGATGCCTTTAAATAATATGTCTTGTGTTATGTCTGATTGAAATGAATAAATGTAATGTTAAACGACATAGATGCATATCATATATCTGAAATAAACATAGTTGTACCAATTACTAGTCAAATGTTTTACCAGCAAAATGTTTATTAGTAGTTCTAAAATAAGTTCAAAGTTGCCAATCAAATAATTCATGCTTGTTTGTCCGTTCACAACCTGGTAAAAGTTTTACCAAAGTAGGTTTGACTACAGTTGTGCTATTTTAAAAATAAAATATAATGTAACTATTCAATGTAAATCACATTGCAAGGTATAGTAACTTCCTGTTAACAGGGAAAGTTATTGATTTTAACATACATAATAGACATTTTATGGTGTATTTGTATCAATTTGAAATTACTCATAAATGAGTATGTATGGGTAGCGCTTGAAATACATATATTCAGGTTATTAAGAAATTCTGTAAAGCTGGTAACACAGGTATCACTGGTGTAGTTTATACCTGAAGAGGATCAATACATAGGTATGGTTCTATTTGCTTCTTAAAAAAATAGTTCGTAAATAATGAGTAATGAATTACATATGTTTGCTTAGATTTTGTAAAGCACCATATGACAAAAAGTTGATAACATAATATTACTCCTATAATCCTCCAAGAGGTAGGTCGAGAAATTTAATACACTCTCATGTTACATGTACAGCCCACTTTGGAATTCAAAGTGAGTTTATTGCCGTGCATGGGGCAACGAACCCAGACTTTGAGCCACTACTAGAAATTTAAACTAGAAAATGTGAGTCATATGAATCCAATAGTGCCAGCCATGGAATTTAAAATGAAGACCTATCCGTCAACAGTCACACTTGCAACGACAGACCCAACAAGGCATTTGTAGCAAAAAATTGCATTGACAAATTTACCCAATTTTAAAAAGCTGTATTTTGTTAAATATTATATTATTTCTATTATTTACAAAGACCGTCCTATTTAAAATGTAAATTTGTTTAAGCATGTAACGATAGCCATCCACAACATACACACTTATTCAATTACCACAGTCATTATAACTGTTGTATTGTAGTATATGACACTCAACGTATGACATATGTATATGTGTATATATATGTATAGCCATCTGGTTATCAGGCTGCAAGCTTTGTAGACATACTTTAGGAGCAGAGGGCTGTATGTGGAGATGTCCCAAGGTTATTACCAGGCTGCAAGGACTTTATTAATTTCTACAGCTTCAAACTATAACATATAATTTCATCACAACTTGATGAATGAAACATTCTTTTTGCGACAAGTTCCAATGGGATTTTTCATTTCATATTTTTAATCAAAATAATTTTTATTTAGTTTAACAAATTAAAAGGTTTGCCTCACTCAATATCATAAGTGGATACATATTGCAGATTACATCTTGTTTACCATGACACTAACTAAGCCTCAATAGATTGCAGGTATGAAAAGTTAGATGTTAATAGGGCTGTGTCAATTTCATTTGTGTAATGACACTGGCTTGAGAAGTTTGCAGGTGTTTTGTTGATATTAAATAAATTTTCACCGTTACTAATTGCGCAAATATTAAATTAAAAGTTATTTATTCACAACCAACTTATCATAATTATTGTCTTATGTGATTTATTTCCGTCATACTTTTTAGTGTTGGCAATTTTCAAACCATTATTGTAATATCACGCCTGTTATTCCCGAAGAGGTAGGCAGAGGAGTGGAGAACACTCCCACGTTTCACCAGTTACGTTTACGTCTCACTATGGAATAGGTGGTGCGCCTATTGTCATGCATCGAGCATATCCAAACTCCGAACCACTACAAGAAAATCTAAATTAGAAAATTTTGTGTTATTCGATCCGGGAATCGAACCCGGGACCTACCGATCGGCAGTCGCACTTGCAACCACCACGCCTAACGAGACAGTCAAGTAATATAAAAGTTATATACAAGTTATAAATATATCGAGTTATATACGACGTACTTTATATAATATTCATTTTGATATATAAAAGAAAACTTTACTTAACATGTCACCTTATCGATAGTATCGATACAAGTCACGTCTCTTACCCGGTTACGCTTCAGATTCCTCGATACTGAAGTTGTCTAAACGGGCTTTATCACTGCTGTCAGTGCATAGTTCCAAAACAAGCAAATACAGCTTTTACCGCTGACTGACTGGCTGACTGTTTTCTCGTCACTACTGAGATGATTCCCCACTTGGACCTATTGATGATGATTGGATATTGGAGGTCTAGAAGGAATCCTTATTCCTTCCAAGCCAATACTTCTGCCATATTCGTTAGCCTAATATCAAACAAATTGTTATTTAAAATGTCTGGGATGGGAATAAGTGTACTATGGGAGCAGGTCAGGAACCCTAGGAGAGCTAAATTTTCGTACGGACATCTAAACAACGGAGCGAAATCGGAACGGTTTACTTAGAATGGTGATCAAATTTTAAATTTAATATTTTTTATAAAGAATTTTAACGACAATGAATGTTATTTTGGCTACTTATAGCAGACAATAAGACATAAATTATATAATAATTACATATTGTGTTCTTGACTTCAAGGTGTACCACTTTCCATTAAGTTATATACACAAGTATATACACAAGTATAAGTATAAGTATAAGAATATACACAAGTAATGTATGCAAACGATAGGAAGATCATAAAAGTCGTATCTTAGAGTACGTTACGGGATTAAATAAACCCAATCAGGTATAACGTAACTGGTGAAATTTCGTACGTACTCATTTTCTTTGCCTAACTCTTCGAGGAGATACAGGCATGATGTTACGTTTTTAAACTTAAATAACCATAATTTATTTATTTAGATTATGATCCTAGACGAACCACGGCTACCGACAGACTTCTTAGATTTAGCAACTTGAAGGGAAGTTACATCGCCTAAAAGACGTATGATCGATGGGGAAGGAAGGTCATCCAGTTTCTGTTAAAGGAGCACTGGTTGCACACCTACCATTTAGTGTGACGACCTGAAGATAGCGGAGATAAACTGGACTCAAAAGGTCTAGACCAGGTGGACCTGCTCTAATTGAGGCTTCAGCTGTCCAGCTATGGTCCTCCATAGGCGGACTGATGAACGGAGTCTTATTAGCTATGCATGTGTGTCGACGGCTTTATGTTCAAGAAACAATGATGTATGTGACTGAAACCTTTATGTTATAATATAGTGAAGGAAAGTGTTGATAACATATCATTAATAAACATATTGTTACCCTAGTTACCATTTTTCGAACCCCGGGAGGGATTTGGCGTGAAGATATGTAATTATGTATGTATACTCCGTACGAGTATAGGTACACCCGATGTGCTTTTTGTAAATTCATAACTGTCCATTTACATATATATATATATATATATATATATAATACATCTATTCTGTTGTCTGCTTGTTTGACATGTGTCTAATTATAGAAAAGTTAATTAATATATTTCTCGCGTAGAAACCATATTACAACATTCCAATAAATCATGTCGAATGTACTTATATTTGAAGTAAATCGATAAAGGAAATAAAACAATTCATTTTTTACTTTACGTCCTTGGGGTTTGAATTTTTAAAAATGTAACTACTCTATGGCACTTACTGAACCTTATCTCACATCTAAAATTGACCCATGTTATTTTTGTTTACTAAGAGAGCACAAATCTAAAATTTCATGCATGTAACTTACAAACTGATGAAGTTCTATACAAATGTCCACTCTCTATTTTAACCTTGTACAGCAGGGTTTCTGAAGCGTTTGGCTCCACGAATCCCTGTAAAAGTTTCCAGATGACAACGAACCCTTTAACAAACTAATTATACTCCCACCCTCTCAACAAAAAAACTGTTGAAGAAAAAAAGGTTTTTATTTCAATTAGAGGTACTCACTTTTCGATTTCGCGGAATTTTCATTTCAAACTGATCTCTCGGCAGAAGTAGATACAATTTGAGTGAGGTACTTTATACAGGTTGTGTTGTGTTGTTCGCGTAGCCCACTTACGAAACCCTGTTGTGGAGGATGAATTTTCAAAAATCCGTTCTAAATGCTCATTTACGATATTTAAGGAACCTTTGTACTAAATTTAGCATTTCTACCTCAATTTCTTTTCTTTTCTATATAAAAATAACTGGCAATGAACACAGTAGTTAAATGCACTCGAGTAGTTAAACAGGCAGTAGGTACTGCAGTCGTTAAAGGTACTGAGTATCTATAGTTTTTTATAAACGTACGTAGTTATGTATGAGTGGCTTCTGGGATAATAACCCATCAAAAATCGTAAAGACTTATAAAAAAAGACGTTCACTAATTAAAGTTACTGAGAGTTTTACGTAACAATACTTTCGACTATTTACTTTGTATTTCATTTTGTTATACAGAAAACATGTACCCTGTATTAATATTAATTAATATTAACAGTAATTACATAATTCCAACCCATATTTAAGTATCGATCATATATGTACATATGTACGTCGCACAGTATATTAATCAATTAAGAATGTAAGTTAGTTTATATATAAGTATAGGCATATGTATCATATGTACGTAGATAGGTAGGCGAATGGTTTTTTATAATGATTTTCAAGAGCCGTGATCGAATGCAGAGCCTTTTGCCCAGCAATCGCAATTGCATCAATTAGACGTGTATGTGTGTGTGTGATGTGTCATCAACTTTTCCTTTTCAAAGTAGGTACCTACTTATAATTTAGGATTGTTTTTAAAGAAAATTCAACATAGGTCACGCGTACGGAAGCTGAAATGAAATTGAAAAAGTTTCTTTTAGGTAAGTTAAATTTCGTTTACCGGTGTTTTTTGACGATACACAAGCTTTCCGTCCTACGAGGCGAAGTCGAGTGAATAGAAGTGTTGCGACACTTGAAGTTTCTACGATTGAATTTTACCAACTTTCTCGAGAAATTTTTACGCAATAGGAAAATTTGAAATAAATTAGGAAGAAGGCTGAAAAGACAAACCCAAAAGCTTCACTTAGGCTAGCTAACATTTCACTAACCGAAGACCATATCACTTTACATTTTATTTTAAAGGAGATATCATGGTTCCCGTATCAAACTTATCTCTCTGTAAAGATATGGCTATGTTCGGCCTTGTACATATCTTCAAGCCAGGTCCGTCGCTGGGAAGGCAGACAGCAAAAAATACAATCGACTGTCGAAGTCATCTTCGTTATTTGTGATAGACACTCGTACAAGACGACAAACTACAGACAAGTCACGAAACAAGACGGAAAAAATAACAAATACCTACACATAATAATAATATGGCGTCCTAACTAATGGTATTGGTATAATATAATAGGTACAACAAAGAAGTTAAGAGAGCAGAACTAAATGCAGATTGTATCAGTCCCAAAATGTGTACGCAGTTCTCTATTGACATGAGTCCATTTTATTCGTGTTTTTGTGCGTACTAGGTAGGAAACAATATTTATTTGCCTCATGGAAACGAACATGGTATTATTGTATGTGCAAATAATATGTATCTGTATGGAATATCGGAAAAATTAATAAATTATTTTCAACTGTATGTTTACATCGCCAAGTCTGTTACGGGGTAGACAGAGAACACCGAGCGCCATTTGGCACTATATATACATATTTATATCTACTATTTTTTGTCCTATTTTTGGTATCTTCATATATAACGTTATAAATTAGATTAGCAATAAAAATTAGATTTATGTACCTAATTTTAGGTCAATCAGTCAATAGGCAAGGGGTAAAATTTCAATTACTTGATTAGACCCTCTAAAGTCATCATCATTAGCCTATTGCGGTTCACTGCAGGACATATGCCCGCCTTGAGGGGTTATGTCCATAGTCCCCGCGCTGAGCGTGCAGGTTGAGGATCCAGCTTTACCGCCTATGGGCAGCACCGCCTACGCCGCTGCTCATAGGCGGCCAGGGCGTTTTGCTGTACATAGGCAGGTCGCGCCATACCGTGCGCTATCGCTTCTTACGACGCCCTATATCCCGGTACGGGGTCGGGGAATGTATTCTTACTCCGCCCAAACGCAGAGTATGGCATTAAACCATGTACAAATCCAGAGTCGGAGCCACTACAAGAAAATTCTACTCGAAAATCTAAGTTGGAAAAAGTCAATATAGTACCGGGCCCAGGATTGAACCGTGGACCTTTCGATTGCAATCACGCCTGCAACCATCAGACCTACGGACCTGTCACTTATTTTTGATTCATTATATATATATATATATATATAATGAATATATATATATATAAATGAATGAATGAATGAATATTCATTTGGATCTTTCAGTGATTTATTCCAACTATGTACATCATAAAGCACAGTAACCGTTAATTAATTTTTAATACCACTAGTACGCCTGTGAAAACTAGGGTTGAGGGGGGAGGGGGCTTTTAAACAATCTTGTAGTCTTTGAAGTGTTGTGTGGTTTATTGTTTGTGTAGTGGTAATAGTAGGTGTATGTACCAGTTACCTCGGTTTCCCTTATCTCCAGTAATTTGCAATATTTTTGCGTCACGAAATATGAGTGCCATTGGAAAGTCATCGCTGTTTTAATTGGTCTGCATATTTTAAAGTAATAATTGTAGAACTGAAACAAAGTTCGCTAGCTACAGGGAAACTTTCTATTCAAATGTCACGCCTCGTTTCTGAAATGTCCAAATCAATAGAGGTAGGATAGGGCGTCAGGTTCTTGAGATAATACCGAACATACCTTAGTACCCTTACCAGAAATAAATTAACGAAATATGCTCGAAAACTATAAACCCTAACACATGAAAATATAGTTGGAAAAGATTTTTGAAACATAACATAAACCGTCTGTCTTCCTTGAATAGGTACGTAGAGGAGTGTATAGGTAGGTAGAGGGAGTGTATTCTCACAATTTATCAGTTACGTTTTCGTCCCATCATGGAATTGATGTACAGCTTATTGCTATTCACCAGGCATAAATTCAGACTTCGAGGCACTACTACAAATTTCAAGTTAAATATTCAAAGGTGTTACTCGGGGATTAAATCATGGAAATCTCGATCAACAGTTACAGTTGCGACCATTCGAAATGTTTTTTAGATGATTATTTGAATGAAAATCGGATTTCGATATTTTTCATTTTATAAGTGGATCCAGGAATAAGGAAGAAATTAATTAAATTTTTCTTTAAATAAGTTAAATGTACGTGCCCGCTGATGGATTGTCGGTATTTATTGAAATACTAACGTATTACAAGATCGCTAATGCGTCGCGCAAGTTGCGCCGCTTTCCGCTCCGCGCCCCTTCGACCCTCCTATTTAGACCCCACAGGACCCCGGAGAGCGTCAGTCGGGGACGTTCCGCGTAACAGTGCAGGTGTGTCGACAGCTACGTACGATACCCAACTGTTGCTAGTTACGACGCCGCGTACTTTTCGAAACAAGTAAATATTAATTCTTTCTGCTTTCAAAAGAATTTTGAACGACTCTATTATAAGAATAAAATACAGATATTTTATCTCTTTATGAGACCCATAGAATCTAATGTAACTTATTAGGTATTTTGAATTTGTTGGGTCCTTTAAAATTAAAGAAAAAAATTCTTGGAATCTTTTAAAATTGAAAATAAGCTACAAAATTATCGCTAAATTGTGGTAAAATGCTTATTTGATTAATAGTTATTTTCCTTTAAATCGTAAGAAGTGCTGATTTCCGATTGCTTTCCTCGCCAGGAATTCCGATAAGTATTTTAGATGATTAAGTACATTTTTTTGTATCATTTGATATAATTACAGGAACAAATAAAAGGTGTTCATAGGTCATGAAATATGCACATTGTTCTTGGAATAACTGTTTCGGTTTTAGATAAACTGTTATTATTTTACTTTTTATATATTTAATTAATTTTAGAATTGTCTTGACAATTATAATAAGTACGCATACAAATGTTCTTAAAATGAGAATGTGCAAGAAAATTAAATACATATAAAATGAGAAAGATATATATGAAACAATAACTATCTCATTTCTAATGACGGGATTGCGCGAATCTGTAATGAAGTAGTAAAAAAGAATAGTTTCAAACATAATGTGCATTTGACAACTTTTGTTCGTTCCTTTTGTCTAATGGTAGGTATCCTTTATTTTATTTTACTTGTGTTACAGTAACTAATTTTATATTAACTAATTTTATTCACTTGGTTTAATTTATTCTTACGTATTAATTTTTTGTTAATTTTATTTATTTCATGACTTTAAAGTATAATAAAACTATTATAATTTAATTAGATACTTGCAAGGAGCGCTGAAAAACAAAAAGAAATTAGGAAGCAACAAAAAATGAACTAACCACTTCTTGAAACTATTATGCCACGGTGTCAAAAATGTTAATATGTTTTTTAACGTTGATTACAAATTTGTGCCTTAACATATTGTAATTTTTTTATAACTCTTTAAAATTTACGTCGACGATACTAGAAGCTGCTCAATCTGTAATTTTTCGTTTCACCCAAGTTGCTTGCCAGTCAAAATGTTACCATACGGTACACGGGATGATTTGAGATTTCCGATGATCTCTATCAAACAATTACTTAATTTAGAATCTAGTATGTAGATGCAAATTGCCTTCGTTAGCTCTGATGTAGATTAGGACTATAAATAACGTAGGAACTCTTATGGTGATTGTTAAACATATTACTAACTAATGAACCTTGGATCTACGTATAATGAAATATTAATTACTTACGCCGATACTGCTTCGTTGGTGGTGTTGGTTGCTAGTGCGACTGTCGATTGGGAAGTCCTGGGCTCGATTCCCGGGTCGGGCAGTACAATTTTTTTCTAATTTAGATTTTATAGTATTGGCTCGGAGTCTGGACATGGGCCCGCTGTATAGCAATAAGCTCGCCACTTATTCTATAGTGGGACGTGAACGGAACTGGTGAAACCTGGGAGTATTCTACATTCCTCTGCCTACCCTTTTCGAGGCTTACAGGCGTGATGTTACGTTACGCCGATAATATACTACACATTTTTGTTGATATCTGACATAATACATAATAATCGTTTCTGCAACTGATCTGAAGTTCTACTCTCTTGAGGCCAGTTCAGACATGCAACTATTGTATTTTTTTGGTGATTCATACGTACCTACACATCTCCACGTATATATTTTTTTTTTGTAAATGGAATAATTTCGAAATAGGGGTAGTTACAGGTTTTAGCTCGATTTTCGAAACGCGAGTTTCCATCAAATCTTCACTTCTTGGTTTCCTAGTAAAAAGCTATTGTGATTATCTCCTGAGCGATATTCGGCTGTGTGCGTGTACAATAAATTTGTGTAGTCCGATATCTCGGGAACGAATCAACATAATAGAAATCTGCGCTGTTTGAAAGGGTTCATCTAGACTTAAATTTGATTAAAATTTAAGGCTAATCTCGGTCGAGCGGTTTCATAGATATTCGACAATGAAGCTAATTTTTTTCCACGTTTCTTTTAAATAATTTCTATCGTAGGTAAATAACTTAATTAAATAATAAGTAATGTTTTTTTTGTTAACATTAATACGTAGACCGTCCATCCATGGGACCGGCCGTCAAATAAACATTTTATTGTGTCTATAGATAGCCCAATAATTTCCGAAAAAATGCTTCGTCAAAGTATTTTTATATATTTTGGTCCGATTGACATTCTTCTCATACATAACTTTCTTGAGCTTTAAAAAAGGCTTGACATTACCGGGAAGTTTTAGGGGCCTTTAGCACGGTTAACCGTTTTTCAAATTTTTGAGTCTACACTAGTTGATTGTCATAAATCATGTTTTGGTTATTTAAGACTTATTAATTTTTTATCTTAGAACAAGTGCTATACACATTCGGAGCTGTTGCCTGCGGGGCGATTCAATTTTCACCAATTGACTTCCGGATTTATTTCGAACTTGCCGTATGACATTAATTGATAAAGAAATTAAAAGTTTTGGGACATGTATCAATTAAAATAAATATCTGTTTTTGACAAGTTTTAGCATTGGTTATATTTGTATAGGCATACTTTTTTAGCTAGACGATTACAGACGAAAACATGATTACACATGTATGGTAGGTAGGTACCACTATTGTGTTGCGACAAAGGATGAGGCCATAACGATAACTGAATGTTGTCTGTAGATCTGTCTGTTACAACTGTAACTCAGCGTATTATTATATTTAAATGAATCTTAATAAAAATCGAAGGAGTGCCAATGTAACAAAGAGTTCGCTCGTCGTTTTTCATTTGCATTTCAATGATGTAAATTTTTGATCTTCTCTGATCTGTAGTTTTAAAATACATGTGTGAAGATTTAACATTATACAAAAGTACGTTATAATTTTTGTAGTTATGCACTTCACATCAAACAGATTTGACGGAATAAACATTCATTTTAAATCCTAGGAGGCACCTGATCGATATATAATTGCATATTGGCAGTTTTGGTAACCTGATATCTATGTAACGGCGAGACATTACGTGCCCATACGTCAATTGCTACATGCATCAGTGTTGGCGTAATTTTGTTTATGACGAACTTTGACTTACCGTAACTTCAGACGTTGTGTGTTGGGGTTTGATCGTGTGATTGTGTGACTCTTTAGAACATGCGAACATTTTATGGCCATATATGAAGGCATGCCTAACAAGGGTATCTTATAAACTTCAGATTTTATAGCTATGTCACTAAATTATTTGTCCAAAGTTATTGTTCACGTATTGATTTTTACAGACGATTTATGGAACAAGCGTATGAGATTTGTAACTATACATAGACGAATATTTGAATATCCGTACTCTCTGCTTACCTCGAATCGAACCTGGCGTGTTATTTATGTAT
>DWTO01001894.1:0-15083 GCA_018244755.1 Jemadia pseudognetus
AAATCATACAAATTTTAAAATTTTATTTTCCTTAAAAATAATACCTTTACAAAATAAACCTTAATAATGATATTATGATATTTTTACCACAGATATAAAAAAAATACTGTAATAAACTTCAAAATCATTTTATTTATAGGGAAAATGGTATCATAAATAAAAATACTAAAGTGGCTTCCCATTTTGACGATCAGTTCTGTTAATAATAATAAAATGTTATTCTTGATCTAAACTCATATTACAGAGGCTTTTAAATAGCTTATTGTTGACTTCAGACAACGTGTGATCTGTGATATAGTGTATAGTCTGTGGTGTGGAGTTTTGGTGTTGCCGATTTGCTTTGACTGAGTTCTTGGATAGCGTTAAGTTAAATAGTTTACAGATTCGGTCGTAGTCCATAAGCTTTATGACCATCTTTCCCCGTGCATCTTTTGACTGTCAAACTATTATTTTATGTAGTAGTGCTACAATAACTCGATAATGTCTACAGACTTTTATATACGATACTACGTTGGCCACAAAGGAAAGTTTGGTCACGAGTTTTTGGAATTTGAGTTTCGCCCGGACGGTAAACTTCGTTACGCTAATAACTCAAATTATAAAAATGACACGATGATTCGCAAGGAAGCGTATGCTCACCCTTGCGTGATGGAAGAGCTTAAACGAATAATTGTCGATTCTGAAATAATGCATGAGGACGATCGCTTGTGGCCACAGCCTGACAGAGTTGGCAGACAAGTAAGTTGGAATGATATTTTCATATTGACATACTTGTACAGCATGTCTGTATGTTGGTTATTGTTAAGTTTATACTATAACAAGAAATATTTTATTACTTTCCAAAAATCTCAATCTTCATATTGAGTTCAAAATAGATAAGTCAGAGTTTACTATAATACAATTAACGTAATATCACGCCTGTGATTCCCAAAGAGATTGTTATGCTCACATTTTTCAACAGTAGTTACATGTATGTTCCACCATGGAATAGGTGGTGAGCCTATTGCTGTACACCAGTCACAAATCCAGACTCTGCACCACTATTAGAAATTTCCACTAGAAAATTAGAAAAATTCAATGTTATACGCAACCCTGGATGTGAACCCAAGAGTATTCAATCAGTAGTCATGCTTACAGCCACCTGAGCAATGAGGCAGTCAAATGTAGCACTAAAAAACTTAACTTTGCGCCTGTAATCCTCGAAGAGGTCAGCAGAAGAATGTAGAACACTCCCATGTTTTGCCAGTTATGTTTATGTCCTACTATGAATTAGGTGGTCAGCCTATTGCCATATTTGCCTATTACATGCCATATGTAATTCAATCAATATGGTATAAGGACCGAACAACATTAATTTACCTGTATAATCTTAAAAATGTATACATCATTAATAATTAGAAAGTACCATTTACCCTGAAATAAATCATAAATAAGATTATTAAGATAGGTAATTTTACATAATGTGATGGTTAAATGACAACAACTTCCATTAAGCTGTTCTATGTATTGTTTTACATATTTATGTATGTATTAAGAAATATATAGTTTCATATTTGTTATAAGTACCTGCATATTAGGTGTCCACCAAGGGGTTCTTGCTTGGCATACTGGTTGGGAGTCACAGAGAATGACTTCTTAAACTGCCTATGTTAATGCCTATAGGTAGATGGGGGTTAAATTGTGAGTAGGTAGGGGCTGCAGTATACCATGATCAGCTAGTTTTAATATGATTTAATTTTTATTTTATTTAATTAATATGTAATTTAATGATTACAGGAACTAGAAATCGTTATAGGAGAAGAGCACATTTCATTTACAACTTCAAAGACTGGATCATTAGTGGATGTCAACCAGTCACGAGACCCTGAAGGTCTGCGGTGTTTCTACTACTTGGTGCAAGATCTCAAATGCCTAGTGTTTTCTCTGATTGGTCTACATTTCAAGATAAAGCCGATATAGATGCTCTGTAATGATGTCGATAATTTTAATAAAGCATTTCTGTATTATGTTTACTTTTCATTTGTTTGTTTTTTAAATTTTTACTTTAAATGTACAGTATCAGTCCATTTCCGTCCATCCATTCAAGTCTAGTTCTGGACATAGATATCTCTTTAACAGCACCATTATGATGTTTCCCTACCACTGGTATCTTCTCAAAATTTTACCAGACGTCAGGAACGACGTGGTGGCGCGCGACCTGACTGTGAAAACAAATGAACAATTTCTGGTGCCGTTGGCGCAGCGAAGCACGATCCGATCAGCACATACTTCCACCTCTACGAGATCGCGCGCTCCGCTTTCGACTACCTGATGGACGGGCAACTCCCGCGCGAACTTGTCCGACTGACGCAAGCTCCGAAAAGGAGCTAGACGACTTGGCCGGCAAGTAGAAGGGAAAATGGCCACAGTCTACACAGACGAGGTGTTCAACGCGTCCTCAATCGGCTCCATGAGAACTGCTCGAGAAGAGAGGGAGTCCTCGAGGCCCGCGAACCCCACGCAGCGTTTAATAAATTGTTGCATTTCTTGGTTTACTTATTAGTCTGTGTAACTATATGCAGCAACCTGAGCATTATAGATATATAATAGAAAAAAAGGTTTAAACGTCTTTAACTAAATATATTACTGTAAGTAATTGACTATTTTATTTGATTTGTGATTACATTTAAATGTGTTAAAAAGCCTAAAGGACCCTACAGATAGTCGTTTCCGAAGGTGGTTTAGATGATTACCTAATTGATTAAACAACGGAAAAAGAATTTAAGTCAAACTTGTACCTTTGAACACGTTCGTTAGTGCTCGAATTACGAACATAATTTCAATAAAATAATGTGATATCTTATAACTCTAAAGATCTGTAAATTGCTAAAATATGGTTAAAAATATAAACTGTTATGAATGAAACGGATGTGGATGTGATTGCGATTCACATCATTTACTGCTAATTAAGATTAACGGTTTGTTATATTTACGAAAGAAATGCATTCTGTGTTTAGGTTTCTTATTTTAGAATTAGATAATAATATTATAGATGGCTATAAAGTTTGTGCTGACATTATTTTAGTTTTATTTAAAAATTCATTCCATTTTATGTTTACCGTTTTATCTGTGTTACTTCTTTATTCATCATTTATATTTTCAAATTAAAATTGACTGTATTTTACTTCTTGAAAGTTTATTATATATAATGACAAAAAATATCATCCGGCCTTAATGTAACTCTTAACCAATTGTACATTAATTATTTTTACTGCCTTTATTTTCTTTCACTAAACTTCAAATTACGTTTTAATTACAATAAAACTTAAGGGCAATGTTTATTTATTGGTAATAAAAATTGTTTTTCAAGTAAGATCGACTTGAAACCGTATAAAGAAACGTATTGTATTGTATTTATTTATGTTTATATTATAGCTTTGCGCGTTGCGCGCGCATAGCATCTGCCTGACCGACTATGGCGGACTGGCAATGAATGATGTTTGTAGTCTTTTCTAAATCGAAAAGTATCGACGGTATCCAATGGCATAACCCCGGTTTTCTGTAAAAATTGTACATTGTAAATAGTCGTGTGTACATATAGTAATTATATTTGTGCTCGTTTTGTTTAGAATTTGTGTGAATAGTGTATTATTATATCAGTATATCGGACGCCGACAAAATTGAAGATCCAAAAGTTACTTCGTTAATTTAATGCATAACATTTAGATCTAACAATCACATAGAATTTTAACTTTCGTTCATCAACATTGTATAGATCTACTTATTTTCGATCTATGATACCGACCGATGCAGTTTAATGCAATATTTTGATGCGGCTGTCATCGCTGTTATATTAGTAGCTGTCATTACAAAGACAAAAAGACTATTATAGTCTTTAAAAGGATTTAGTAAAAAATCTCCCTTCAGATTGAAGTGTAGATGATGTATTATAGTTAAATTAAAACTGAATAGTATCACTGTTACTGTTGTATATATCTGTAAAGCAAAGATAGCAAGATAGCCTGTGTTTATATTTACGAAGGTTAAAGGCATAGCCAAACTGAATGCTCGAGCCTCACGGGAGTCCGATGAAGTGGCCGGGGACAGGGGCCGAGGAAGACGCGGCCGAAATTGGATTGCCGGGAACGCGTGCCTCTCAGGCTCGAACCCAAGACGATGCCACTGTGCACTATGTGTTTCCTCGAGACCCTCAAGAGACGGAATTGTCCTCTTTAGGTCCCAAGCAACGCTGGGCGGTCGGTGACGACGGCATTGTTGAGGTGTGCTTGCATACTTTATCACTTGTTTATTTGTTGTCATGTTCATTCATAGAGTATATACATACACTCATTAATTATTTAAAATCACAGCTCTTCCATTGAATTATCCTACAAAGATTCATAGTCTTACAGTAAACATCAAGAATTATTATAGTCAGTTTATACAGGTTATATACACAATCATAGAAGTAACTTATTTGTTTATTAATATATGAAACAATTTAATGTTAAATGAATGTTGGCAGTGTGAAAATGAGTATTATTTAGAATTTGTTTATTATGCATATTTTATAACAAATTTCATACCATACCATAATAGCATGTCTAATTTTATTGTTATGATATTTTGACCTTAAAATAATTTACTGTACAAGTGTGTTAGAAGTATTTGAAGGTTATATTGGAACAATATTGTATATTACATAGAGCACAATTATGCTTTCTGTCCTGAAACTTGTCAAATTGCCAGTAAAAAAGTTCAATCCAATTGTTTTCTTTTCAGAACCAGGATAAATGGAAAAATCCCACATCAATCTCAATAAATAATATGCATCACCAAGGCCCAGCGCACATGAAAATTTCACAAGCAAATCAACAGCAATACATTAACCAGTCTATGGTGTCATCAGTTGGCGCATTGGCCATAAATACAACAGTTATTGGAAGTCACCCAGCCCATTTAACTACAAATATGGTACACACTCAGTTGGCGCCGCTACAGAACCACACTCTAGGCAACAACTTAACTATACAGAACAGTGCTATGATGTTGCAACCCCTCCAGGGTATGCAAAATGCGCCCCAGTTGGGCCAACAAGGATTGTATGATGTACATCAACACCCTGGCAATCCAATGCAGGCTATGAATGGTATTGGCAAAAACCATGAACATCTTTTGTATCTAAGTCAGGCTGGAATGCTCGCCACTCCGGGAACCAATCAGTTCATGCAGCAAGGACAAACTCAGCTTGGCCTCACACCTGTTCCAGCTGTTCGTAATCAGGTAAGACAACTTTTTATATGTGCACAATCCATTTCTAGATTTATCATATGTGTTGTAATTACTAACCGTTTAACACAGAGTTAAAATTAAGTTTATTTCATTGTTTATGAACCATGAAAGTTTATATTTATTTTAAGCTACGCTTTTCCTGTTTATGTACTAGTTTTTAAATATAAGTATGTAAATATTGTAATGTAAGCAAGCATCATATGCACTGGTGATACTCCACACATTATTTACCTTCAATACATGTAATATCATTAAACCTTCAAGATCAAATTATTTTTATTATTATGTATATTAATACACATTTCATAATAATAATTTATAAATTATTGTGTTTCTAACAAAACATATTGATTCTGATGCTTTTTATAATATGTATTATGCTCTTAATGTACAATAATTTGCCTATGGACAGGTTGACAATATGATTCTGAAATTTACAACTGTATGGAGCACTGTAAATATTTTTGCCCCGATTGAATTCAAATTTATATTTAGGTCACAAGACATAAAACTGTTTTAATACACTGTTTTGTGAAAATTATACACTCTTGTTATTCAAATTTTTGTTTGATAATAATGCATGTCCATGATATAATAATGTCTTAAAAAAATTTAATATGGAAAATTGTAAAACTTACAAAACTTATAAAACTGTGTTGTATTTTATATAAATATTGATATTAAAAAACAGTATTCATATATGTGAACATATACAAAATTAATAAAATTTTCAAATTATAGATGGTTATTTGTACAAATTCATGTATTATTTATTATATTATTACATTTAACCCTCTTATTTACTAACTTTACAGTTAATGTTATTGAATCATCTTGTAGATCTGTTATATGATTTAACACACCGCTTTGAGCCAAAATACTATTAACATTATATCGAAAACATTGGTTATAATCATTTCAGTGTTTCCACTTGTTCCATTAAATTAAAACTTCTATTGTACACATATACATATGGATGTTTTAATTTATTTTTAAATGTAAATTGGAGAACTTGATATTAATGTTATGTTCTGTTAATATAAACAAGATCATGAAGGACACCTTCATTTACCAATCAGTTAATTATGCTTATGGTAAAGTAAGGCGAATCTTTGTTAAGTTGATATAAAAACACTAATGACTGTTAGTTGTTCATATCAAGCAGTTTTATATGATAATTTGAAATAGTGATATAGTATTTGCCTCTGTTAAAAATATGAATGATGTTTTGGCCAATGACACGATGAAGATCCATTAATTCTTACTTGTCGATAGTTAGTTTTAGGCTGAATTGAAGTAAAAATAAAAGTACTAAACATATGTTCTTTCGTTTTTTTACAAATCTAAAATTTTCATTTCTTCAGTTATAATATTGATGAGTAATAAGTAAGTAAGATTGGATAATATTCATTTGACGTAAGTATTTTATAACGAAGTACAATATACTACAACATACTGCATTTATTATTATCAAAAGTATAATCAACTGTTTTGGTACAAAGGTTTGGCTGTTGAATTAACTCACTTTTGTTAAGAAATTATTCTGACACTAAGTAAAATGTAGACAAATTCACTAACTCCTTTGCTTTGTTTACGCTTATACAAATTCAGTTTTAACCATTAATAAGTTTACTATACTAATCGAGTCCATGCTTATCTATCAATAGATTGGTAAAACAGATAAAGACACTTATGAGTGTACCTGTTTGTAATGTTCAAACAAAATACAATTGTGAGAAGTGAGAATTTATATTTTTCCTGTAAATGAGGACTCACTAAATGATTAATTTCTTATCTGATTTGCCTATGGTAACAAATTGTGTCAGCACATCATTTGTCTATGGTTTAGTGAAAAAACAAATGTCTCAACAATCCTTTGGATATCACTTTTGAGCCAGCGGTGATAAGTTATAGTTTAACGATAAAGATGATATTGATGATGAAAAGTGACACTCCAGTATAATAATTTCAGGGCAGCTACAAACAATATATTTATCACACATTCTCTTCAGTGTATCATTGAATTAAGAATAAGAAATAGATCCAGACAGAGTTAAAAAGCATTCTGCAGGTGGTTGGTTGCAAATAAAATATTTTGTTTTCAAACTATAAATACCCCTAATTAACATAACATTACACCTGCTATCCCCGAAATAGAAGGCAGAGGAGTGTAGTACACTCCCATATTTTACCAGTTATGTTTATGTCCCACTATAGAATAGGTGGTGAGTCTATTGCCATGCACTGGGCACAATCCCATATTCTGTGCCACTACTAGAAAACCTAAATTAGAAAACTTCTATAGTGCCCAACACGGGAATTGGACCCAGGACCTCCTGATCGGCAGTTGCACTTGCAACCAACACGACAAACGAGGCAGTCATAATTATTATTGAAAAATTTGATATACAGTATTGAAATACACAACTGGGGGTAATGAAAGCCTCAAATTTCTCTCCTAACTGTTTCCTTCAGGTACTAGTTTAAGTTAAGTCCCTGTTATCTGAGAATAGAATATTCTTGTTCATCCTAAAATATAAATGGATCTATTTATATGAGTTTATTTGTCTATCCTTTAACTGTGATACTCCTATTTATATTGCAACTACTATTTATAAATTTATCAAAAATGCAATTTATATGTTAATCAACATAGATTATACATGTAACTGCTTCATTCACATGTTTTTAGTCCCAACTAGTTCTTGACTTATACAAGCTCCTGCTTTCATTAAGGTCACTAGTACCTGTCTCCAGTGCATATTTAATCATGTACATAAAAGCTCATGAAACAGTTAATAACAAAAGTGTCTTGTTACATACTCTTTTACGGTCTATTTCTGACCATATGTCTTCTGCAATATTAGGGAATGTACATAGTACATTGCAGAATATGTTAAGGCTGTTTGTAGATTTATTTTCACTGTTAGAAGGGACTAACTTAGTTAGCAGTGGACTGCAGTTAGTACTAACTGTACTAACTGCAGTCCATTGTAAATATCATGGAAACAGGTACTGTTTGAGTCATAAAATATTTAACCTTGTTCATCTGAGACTTTACTATTTCAATAAAGTTCATTTGTACGCATACCTTTGTTCGGTTTCATTGGCTTTAGAAAATTTTATGTAGACTGAGTAGTTTGTTTTGCTTCCTAATAATGGAATACCCTGCTATGGGGTATTACTGATATGGCTTGCCATTCAACATGATGAATAAGAAGGAGGGAATGTGGTACATTACTTTGTGTGAAATGTAGCAGAGTCCTTGTCTGGTCTTGAGATGTGTATTTTTGGGTCATTGTATCAATATCTGTATTTTCCTAGATCAGCAGATAATGAGACATGATCTTCCTCATACATATATATGGATATTCCGAATTCGAATCCCAAGTCAGGTACTATTGGATCTTAATAGAATTTCTAGTTAATATCTCTACTTGTGGTTCAGAGTCAGGATTTGTGCCCCGTGTATGGCAATAGGTTCACCTCTCATTCCATAGTGGGTTATAAACGTAACTGATAAAATATGTAAGTGTGCTAAACTCCTCTGCCTACCTGTTATGAATTACAGCTGTGATTTGCTTCCATTTTCTCATATTACTAGTTCCACACAGTCTGTTCTTACATGTATGAATGATGAATGTAGAAGTAATATGTCAGACTTGTTAGGATATACATAGGATAGGCTCACCACCTATTCCATAGTGGGATGTAAACATAACTGGTGAAACTTAGGAGTGTTCTACACTCCTCTTCCTACCTCTTCGGGGATTACAGGCTTGATGTTACGTAATGTAAAAAAAAAATTTAATAGGTGAATGAAAATAGCTGTATTATAGAATGTAATATCTGCAAATTTAATTATAAAAACATATCATAGTGTAGCAGAAGTCGAATAGCTTATTCCAATACCTTAATATGGGAATTAGTTTATAATTTTTACTCTATAAGCGAAATCCTCATTATCTCATCTTTTTTACTGGTGTGATATACTTAATATAGTAGTGTCTTGAGCAATAAAGGGAAATTAGTAGATAAAACTGCACAGGCTTCAGAAATTAATATATCTATAGATCTATGGAATGGATGAATCTATGGAAAAAGAGTGCCGACCCAGAGTCTGCTAATTCTGGCAAAATTTTAGAGTTCTTTGTGAAAACTACCTATAACAAGACTTATTTTCATCACTCAAGTATAAAAAGTTACTTATGCTAAGAATAAAAATTATATAAGTCATGTTTAAAAACTAGAATCAATTCTGGTTGAGTATATTAAACGTTTGTAGTGTGGCAGATATAGTAAATTTCTAGACTTAATGTACATATTATTTAAAGCTGATAATTTATCAAAAACAAAAATTGAAATATATGGACAAATTGAATTGTATAGATAACAATAAAATCCAATCCAACAATTTGCAACTGTATTGTTTATTCAAGAAAGAGTACCGACGGTCTTACAATTGAAAGTTAATAAGTTATTTCAAATTAAGTATTTTCTGAGTAGCAAATATTTAAAAAATTTATATAAATATTTCAGTTATCGATCGACTATGTTTCCATCGTTAAATTAAACATTTATATTCAAATCATTACTTATATATATTTTAAATTCCATATTCATAATACGTATGTATTATATTATAACAAGGATTAAATCAACAGGGAAATGTAAAAATTTGAAGCCTGCAAACCGTTACCAGAGTTACGTTCTAAAATATTGGTTATTGTATTGAGCGCCATCTATGAACTATCACCTTAAAACTCTCACTGTGCGACGCTCCCGTATACAGGGAAATTTAACGCAGGCGCTGTGGTCGGCGTACGTCCTTTGTTCGAAACAAGTCAACATTGTACTTTTTGAGTTTGGATCTTCCCTGTTTTATTTCGCTGCTAATAACGGGTCTAGTGTAAGAAATGTGCTGTGTTTTTGTTATGTTTAGTGCAAATACCGTGTGGAAATAAGTGTTCAATGTGTAATATAACAGTTATCGCGTAAAGCTTTCGTTAAAGTACATCATCGAGCTTTAGGTGGATTGTACGCATGAAACCTTTGAGTGGCTTTTTTTTCGAACCTAATGTTAAGGATATGGGCCCCGACATGGTGAGTTTATGAAGTTCGTATGGTAGATTATTGTTCACTAAAGCCGTTTTAAGTCATGAAGTGACGAAAATCTTGTTTTTTCAATGCAACAGGTTCGTTTTTGTTTTGTTTACTTGTCACCGGCGTCCGCCATTTCTGGTTAGTAATTATTTCGCCCACCGGTCGCTAGCTTTTACAGAAATGCATCGTCAACAATGAGAAGCAAGCAGCTAGTTAATATTATAACGAAATATTTCATAATATTATCGCAGTTGTCACCAATTATGTTACTTTTTGTTCGAAGTCATAGGTTGATAGGAGTCTCGGATTCCACGGCTGCCGCCAGTAAACGTTAACGGGAAGCACGTTTTGTACTGTGAATGTAAAAAACGATCATATTTACATTCTTCGTGTACGAAATAAATAAGACTAAACATCTGATTTTGTTTGGAGCACAAACAAAAAAGTGTATTCTTAAATATAAACAAAGAAATATTCTCATAAAGGTTAGGTTTCTTGAAACAGGTACTGTTTTTAACGAATTTCAACGAAGGAAGATATTGTTTGTCTCAGATGGGCTATGTTCCATATCCTAGACCTAGACCACTTGTAGAAATGTCTCACTATACATCTGAGGTTGTCTGAAGTTTAAAGCACTTTATAATTCTTCAGTGTGGACTTAATCGAGTAAAAAACGGAAACAACTGAATAAAAGAATATTTATTATTTATCAGATGCCTAGTACTATTGCTGCTGTATGTTAAATACACTCTTAAATCTTGAAAGTTTCTCATTGTTTCATTATGAATTATTTCATAGATTAATAACAAACAAAGTCACCTAAATCGATGAATTGCATTTGCAATAAAAAACCAATTTAATTCAAAGACAATAAATTTATGTACAATATAAAAAGCTAAGTTTGTTAATGGGAAAGTGAAGAACATATGTGAATAGTGATAATGTTGGACAACAGATTGAATTAATTCATGTTACGGTGATGCAAGCTATAAAGTGAGTTCAATAAATAGTGTTTAAATTAGTTGTTAATTATTTTTATTGTATGTAATTATTGCAGTTTCCTTATGTTTGTAGTATAAAAGTTAATCAAGCTGAATTGCTCACATGTCTTGTGCTGTTGTAGCCATGTTGGTTATGTTATCGGCACTGTTGCATGTGTATTATATGTGCTGTTTCTTAATACTCAATATTATTGTAGTGTTAAGAACACAGGGTGATCTATGTGATACTGGTCATAGCTGTATGGGGCTTTGCACAAATTGTAATATATACTGTGTGTCAAAATGTTAAAATTTGTTCAAATTTTAGAACACACTGTGACCATGATACTATACTATATATCCAATATTGAATAGTGGTTTTATGTAAAATTTTGTGTCTTATATGAGACTTATTTGAGTTAAAATGAGGGTTTTCTATTTTAATATCAATTATAGCAGTACAATTAGGAATTTTGCAGCGAAAAACATTTGCTGTGTCTGTTAGCAAACATAAGCTGTAACGCTAATCTTTCAGACTTGTAAGAAGCACATAAAATATATTTCAAGATTCCTTGGTGGTAGCAGAGTTATTATTTTTATTTTAGATCAATAACAATAGTTTCTGGCCAGAAATTTCAATAAAAAATAATTGTTGTCTGTTATTTGTACCATATCAAAAACTACTCTTTATTTATACAAATATATGTAACATCACCATTCATGTTTTATAATTTTTTACTTTAAAACATTTAATAAAAAATATTTATAAACCTATTTTTTTTTCATAAAATTTGATATCAAAATAAAATGTGAATGCTATAAATACATTGTATGTTATAATTTTATACCTTTAGAATTGAGCAGATCATGTCTGGTGGAATATTATTGATATCCTTACATTAGCTACATGACATTCCATATACTTTGGCTCACCACCTATTCCATAGTGGAACATAAACGTAACTGGTGAAATGTGGGAGTGTTCTACATTTCTCTGCCTACCTCTTCGGGGAAAACAACTGTGATGTTATATTGGCAAACCTAAAACATGTTTCACTTATGCACTGTGATAAGGGTTGAATGAGGTACAATGGTAATGATTAACTATATCTTTTCACAACATAACCAATTTTATGTCACTATAAGATGTAGATATTGAGCATGATTTCGAATAACCTTTGAACTTATTATAACAATGAATATAGTATTGCAAATGGCTGTTTTCCTGAAATATCAAGCTGCCACAATGATCTGCCCAATTCTAAAATTGTACTAACATAATGTACACATCTGTAAGTCGATGTATGCATGATCAATGTTTTAGTTGAACAATAAAAATTTGCATGCACAGAAATGAATGCAAATAATAAATGTGCTGATATTAATGTTGCAATGCATTTATGTGTTTATGCAATAAGTATGGTGTTAAGTTGAAATGTAAGATGGGGGCACAATTTATTCAATACAAGTATTGTTTGAAGAAAAGTTGCCTTTATTTTATAACAAGCAGAGAGGTGTTTTTTCAACTCTTGTATTTTGTTGGATAATTAACAATTGAATCTCATATTACTTTACAAAGGCCTATAACTTTTTACATGTTTACGATTTATCACTTGTTCTATAACTAATTGTTATTCTTATACAAAAACTCATAAATGCGTAAAGTATAATGCATGAACTGTAAATTAATTTGTTTCTCATGATTTTTTATACTTATTATAAAATTCATTGTTAAGTTTATTCCCTGCCCTAACACGATAGAAGAAAGTGACAAGTTACATGAAACTGCATAAGATGATTATTATGTTTATAAAAATTGTTGGGAAGAATCTATGTATCTTTCATAATATAGCTTTCTATGTTTCTTGTATACAAATTCACATTTGTCCTGTGTCAATGTAATATATACAAGAAAAACTATTATCATTCATGAAAAAGAAAAAGCTGAGTGTGTAGATTCTTCAGATTTTCTTAACATATTTCCAGTAATTGTTGCAAAATTCCAGATAAGCTTTATTTCATGAAATGATCACCAATTTAAATGCAATGAAAAATACCTCTTTTAAATAGTAATAATTTTTTTTGGTCTAAATTGCTCTTTGTAAATTATTTATTTTACACAAATGCAATATGTACCCAGTATAAATTTGACCTGGTTGTGCTTTATTAATTTAGATCGCACCTGCTGCTAAAAAACTATGGGACAAAGGGCCTGGCGCCGGTGGCGATAGTAAGGGTCAGCCGCATCTGCCGCCGTTGCAGCTGAACCCTGAAATGTGGCGCGACCCCACCTGGTCGGCCCAAGGTAATCTGTCATTAAATACTATTGAAATGAAATCAGGTTTGGTTTTCAGTTACTTTGAAATATCATTGCCTGTCGCTGTGCTAGCTACTGCAATTCTACCATGCAGATGTGGCCATCAGGAAATTTGTGGGATATATGAGACTGTTGTAAATTCTGACGATATAAGTACAATCTATTCAGAAATTAGTATTAAAAACGGCGTTTAGAATGCTTTATGTGTCTATGTTACTCTGCATTGCATGTCAGTGTGTTTAAGGCATATGCATTTGGCTTTAATAAAATGGTCTAATAATGAAATGTATTAAGAGACATTGTGATTTTTGTCTACCGTAGCCATTGAACATAACGTTGGCGTACCAATGATGAGTACTCGGCGCGCCGTAGCGTTTCCCGGCGGCGACGCTGGCAGCATCCTGTCGCCCCGCGACACGGGTGGGCTCGGCGTCAAGATGGTTGAATATGTACTAGGTGGATCTCCTACAGGTATCTATCTACCTTGCCGCTTATATGTGTGATAATGTGTTTCATTTTGTGATGTGTTTGGTTTTCTCTGTGCCTAATAATAAAAATGAAACGAGATTGTTTAGTGTTTTAATAGTTTATTGTTAGAAGAATAATTAATTATGTATGTACACATTATTTCGTGTTGAAGTAACAAATTATTTATCTTATTTCGACAGGAAGTAACTCGCATATAATTAAGGAGTGATGATAACTACAGCTCAAATCGTACAAAAGGATTATGTACTATACATAAAATTAAGTACTAGTAGGTGGTGTCGCTACAGGTGGTTGTGCCGAGAAGGTCCCCGGCGTAGTGGCCGGCCTGCGCGGGATGGTGTTGGAGGAGAGACCCGACGAGAAGTCCGCATCGCCTTTCGAGAAGGAGCTTCACGATCATAGCTCTCTCCCCAACGGCCTTCACAACGGCCAAGACGACGATAAAGCTTTCAAGTGAGTTAATACCTTTATATTTTTGTTTTGTAAAAAAAAATATCGTGACATTAAACTTTAGTTAGTGACTATTTAACTATTCATTACCAAGGTCATCCAAACTCTGTTTTACTAAATTTCCATAATAATAAGACAACATTTAATAATAATCATACGCGCGAGTTGAGGATGACGCAAAAACAGCTAGCTAGAGCTCCTTCCGTGTTCACTAATTGTGGGTGTGTAGGACGCGAGGTTTCAGCTGCGGCTAACTACTAACACTTAACAAGGTTCACGTGGACCTAACGAATGATTGATCTGTGATGTGCACCGTGCAGTGCGGACGGTGGATACAGCGCGGAGTGCATTATTAATGTTCGACACTAGAGTGTCGTGAAGGTCTAATGGGCAGCGCCGCGGCGGCGTGCGCGCGGCGGGCGGCTCGCGCGGGCAATAACCGCGCCGGCGATCATGGCCTCTGTCAATGCCAC
>DWTO01001895.1:0-15078 GCA_018244755.1 Jemadia pseudognetus
TAGAGTTCGGTAATCTTAAATATTACATCATCATCATCAGCGTATTGCAGTTCACTGCAGGACATATGCGTCCACTGAGGAGTTATACCCACAATCATCACAATGGGGATGTGGGTTGGGGATCGCAGAATACTGATTCTTGCACTCCTACGCTGCTGCTTAGAGGGAGCGAGTGCATTTAGCTGTTCATAGAGAGACCGCGCCGTGCTGCCATCTACCACCGCTGGATTTAGTTGCCTCTTGTGACATTCAGTACTCCGGCATAGGGTCGGGGAACGTATTCTTAATTCACCCTGATACAAGGTAATATAAACTCCCTCACTCATAATCATTCAGAATGTTGTTTTTAGTGTAGAGACAATGCTCGGATGTAAAACATCCTTGTTGCAGCCAGTGCAATGAAATTTGGAATGAAGTACATAAAGACTGCTTAAACACATAAGTACATAAATTAATGTGTACATATATATTATTATACATGTACGTACTTCTCGTATATATTACAAGCAAAACATGTTTTCATCTTCAAAGTTGGACTTTTTCAGGCTTAACTCGAAGCAATCAATTAAGAGTATCGCTTATTGTTTATCGCTAATATCCGGCAATATAGCGCGTGGTATATTTACCTGGAAATTCTTGATCTCATCCATGTGTCTCCTATAACCATTACAAAGTATTATACGTGTTAATGGATACGTTAAAACAATTTATTATTAAGCAATATAAGTTAGCCCGTTGGGCAGTGATTACTAAACGTCGCTGCTGAACGGAAGGTAGTGGGTTCGATTTCTATCCAGCGTAAATATTTGTGCGATAACTACAAGTGGTTTTTCTGTATTTAATTATAAAAAAAATTATTTGTACTATATATGTGCCTACTGTACATACTTGCCTACTCTTACATGAGACGACCTTTTTGTGATGTCTAAAGTTAATATTATTATGAAATCTACAATTCTATGATATTTTAGCGGTCTGGTTCACACAGCCCGGCTCTGTCTAGTTCAGCTCCAGGCAGCTCTATGAACAGTAGTCCCGAGATAATTAATTGTTTTATTGGAGTATGATTGTTACTTTTCTCTATTCATCTCCGTCGCCAGCAGTCTGTCTCACTCCACTACTAGTTATGGACTTCCTCTAATGAGCGCTATCGCGCTTTCAACTAATTATTATTGAAATCGTCAATATACTACCGCAAGTTAACTTTGTATTGTTGATCAATAACTATTGCTAGTTGTCAATATTCCTCTGTTATTCCGATCAGGCAATATCGGTCCAACTACTACCGGTACAAACTTAGTTGGAATATCTCACGTTTTAACAACGGTACCTATAATACTGTAAATTAAAATATATGTAGTAAGAATTGGTACTTAACGACGGGTGCAATGGTAGAGTTTCTGCTGGTTCACTTCTGAGAGGAGAGTTCTAACAAAGTACTGATAGTCTAGTGATTTATACTTCAGCCGGAACTCTGACGGTTCTAGACAACTAATGTACGATTAAATATTGGTTGATATATTAGTGGAAGACAACGTCGTGAGGAAACTTGTACGCCTTTAAATTCCCCATAACGTTCTCTACATGTGAAATCTACCGTTACACACTTGGCCAGCGTGGCAGACTATGGCGTTAACCCATTTCGTTCTAATAGCAGATCCATAAACATCAGAGCAACGATAAAGGATTGTTGAAAGTAACGTTATTTGTTATCAGCATCATCCGTCTTTTGTCATATGCAAGTTGCCACTGAGAATTGCGAATTAATCAAATCCGAGGATCGAATCCTCTTGATTAATGGTAAAACTTTATGTAAATAGATAATTTAAATTCAAAACGTGCGAATCAATATACAGAACAAGAAGAACGACATATGTACGCACATATAAACCCATTCGATTCTCGATTCGAATAAATACAAACCGAAATCGAATAAATTCGACGCTCGTCGTAAAGAACGTAGCAACGGACGTTTACAGCGCGAGCTTCACTTTATTAAGTTGCGTTTTGTTTTTATTTATGTGCGTTTATTTTTTTGTGATTTCAAATTAATTTTTGCATGATGCGAGCCCGACGCTTTGTTTCGTGCGTATTAACGACCGCTGCGCTGTTTAGCGCTGTTCGCGAGCTTGTTTGTGTTTGTCGCGCTGTGCAGACGGGCGTTTTCTTCATTAGGTACATGTTAATAATGAACCCGGGTTCGGCCAAAGTATTATTACATTTTTTAAGTTTGGAATTCGCAGTAGTAAGTCTTTATTTGTGTCCAATGTGTTACAATAGTCTCACCCCCTATTTCATGGTAGAACGGATAAGATAACTAATGCAACGTAAGCATTCCAAGTGACTCGCGTACTTGTAAAGGACTCGAGCCATAACCATCATGCACTTCAATAAAATCTTTTCATGCGTTTCCTCCATACGATCTCACAGCTGTCACACAGATGTCACAAGAAAAATCTGGTTACGTTTACAGACTTCCCAAACTTACTGGTATATTCGCCCGTCTGTACATACTTTATATAAGGTATTTGTACCTTTTATTTAATGTTATTCGTTTATTGCTTGAATTGTTGCCAGTATCGAAGTCATTTCGATAATATTCACTCAACTGTATTTTTAAATCGAACGTCTTAATCCGTTTAAAATGAAACCTATCGTTTTCGAATTGCATCGAATTCGCGGGCATGTCGCGTCGTTTGCTTTCGTTTACGATTAAATTTCACAATCTTCATACGATGTTATAGTGTGTATCTAATGAGTATGGCCATCGAATTAGGGTTGTACATTTGCCACAATTTAAATTTGAGAAAAAAGAAAAATTGAAATCATTATTGCCCAAGCATTTTTTGTACACGCGTCTCCTATCAGAAATGAAATGTTCAGCTGACACATATCCCGCGCCTAAGAGTAGATCATGATGTCTTCCTTCGAATCATTGTAAATTGTCTTACACTTGTCATTTACTTCTGTCAATCTATATCTGCTGCTGAACAGCACGGCTTCCAGCTTCGATTAAGCAAGCATTGGTAGCCTAGTGGCTTAGATTTTTACAGCTTTTGAAAAATCATGCTTATTTCAAAGATGCCTTCGTCTGTTTCGTTGGTCGAGTTGGTTGCAAGCACGACTGCCAATCGGGTAGTCCTTGGTTCAAATTTCTAATTTAGATTTTCTAATAGTGTCTCGCAGTGTGGATATGTGCTTACTTTATAGCCATAATCTCATCATCTATTACATAGCGGGAAGCAACGTTACTATTGAAACGTGGGAGTGTACTACTTTCTTCTGCCTACCTCTTCGGGGATTACAGGCGTAAATTTACGTATTTATTCGTATCATACATTCCAAAATTGGCGCGCGCGTATGAAAAGAGTGATGAATGGAGACGCTCGTTAGAACGGTAAATTTAAGATACGGTTCTCGCTGCTCTCTGCCTCCCTGTGACGGATCTGGCGTGATTATAATAATAAAAGTATATATGAATATGTAGAAATTAAAAACAAGTAGGTATATTTGAAATGTAAAAATACATCTAAGTATATTGAAGTAAAATTATTGAATAGTAATTCTCTCTTTAAATGGAAATTTTTAAAAATGTTTCGTCATTAATTTCAGTTCGTTACGGGTATATTCAAAAACGATATCCAGACTATCGGTGCTCTTACCTGGGTTCAAATTATTTCCGTTCAAATGTAAGCAGGTTAATGTCTGTATAACAACAATGAATTAGCTCAAACTAATCGATCCTTAATAACATGCTGGCTTCAGAGTTCACTACATCGGAATCATTATAATAAAATGCAAGATCTGTGCAATAATAAACAGAAATAATGAGTTATTCTACGCGCAGCCTACCCCAAGGCAATAAAACGCTGCGCAATCCAAGCCACCACACCTCGGTCTTAAAGGGCAAAATCGCTTGTACAGCAACCTACTATTTATACGACGCGTTGATATGAAATGTCGTATTTGGACAAGGGATTCTGGTATTTATCGATAAACAAATAATCATCATTAGGGTATAGTTGTATATAAAAATGTTTATGACTGCGGGTAGTCGTAAACGCTTTGAATGTGGTCATTTCGCTCAATAATTTAATAATAAATGCATCACATGATAAGGTTTTATTGCCTCGGGGTGTCTCGCTCGTTTATGTCTTTGCGAATGTTGAACAAATATTTTTTTAATCTCGACGTTGATTATCTGTGGCCAGTGTTTAGAGTTTACAGATTATTAAGTTAACTTTTTCTTTTCTTGAAACATGATATTATCTGTTCTCAATACCACTACACATCTGTGGCCAGTGTCATACAAAATATATAATAGTAGTTTAAATTTAATATCTCTTTTCAACCTTAAGGGGCGAGTTAGAATAGTTCATATAATTTTAATAAGCCATAATTATATCAAAAACGTTTCTCAATCCGCAATGCACATTAGTATACCCACCTTCCCGCGTGCTATAAAGGAATTGTAATTTTTTTCCCTAACATATTTGATATGTTAGAAAAAAAATGACATTTTGGGATCAGGGATCGATTCAGATTTGGTATAACAATTCGTCATAAAGATGACCGGGATGCAAGTCACGTCGATGTGCTGATTAAAACAATTTTCAGGCAAATGAAATAAACCTGAAAATATACCAGAAACCAGAAGTAAATGACAAATGAGAGTAGATAGTAATAGAGATAAAGACATTCACCTCGTTCTTTGATAGCTTTTAACTAGATTTTACCCATAACTGCCGCGAAGAGAGACTTATTATTCTGTTCCTGTGGAAGGTTTGTCAGACACAGAATCGTAAGGCGTATGAAGTCTGCCAGCCTGCACGCACGCACGGCGCACGGCGGGCAAACTTTTCTCATTCTGAAAGGGGTTGATGATGGTGATAACGTATAAAATATATTCAATAGCACTAAAAGGTCAAACTTGCCATACATAAATAAAGGCTTCCATGCACTTCGAAAGATAACTTATAACTACGGGAGAACACGTAGCAAAGCCTTAAAGCAAATTAATGCCAATCAATATCCAGCGCCATTAAGCATCCAATTTATTAATTAATCTTTTATAAAACATCAACGATTTTGAACTCTATTGCATTGTAATAAAAATTCTTGTTCAATTAATATGCTATCGAATTCCTTGGCACGATCGCTCCGGTGTGTTTTTGTCCCTTTCCCACATCAGCTGTTATAAAACGTCCATCTCGCTCTTACCAGCAGTCGATGTTCATTCACACCTGCGCATTATTCGGATTGTTTATTTGTTTGAAGTCTTGTTTTATTTTAGCGGTCGTTTATACGGTTCGTTTGGAAAAGCATGTATCTGCAAATTGTTCAATAAATTTATTACAGTTTATATTAAATAAAATGTTATACATCAATACTCGTGAATACTAATATTACATTAGATAATTTTATTATTAGTCCTTTAATACTTAATTTTACTTACTAACCAAAATATGGATGTAAAATATCTGAAATAAATGTTATTATTATTATTAATTTACTGTTTATATTAATAAAAACACTTTAAATAGTGATAGCATTGTTGTGACGATTTTGGCGCCATCTATGTAATTTTCTATCACCTAAGCATGACACCTGCCTATATTTTCGCTTCGTACCAGCACCACTCTCTAGTCGATATTTTATACGACAGGTGATATTTTTATTACTTTTTTATTGACCTTATAACTATAATGAATTATATACTAATTGATATTATTCTTACATTTGCTTTTAATATGACACAACCAGAAATTAAACCATTAAGTAATTGTGTAGTTATTACTTTTTCGGGTTTATATAGGTACTTAATATCATCATTTCCGGTACCTTCAAATAACATTTAATAATAAAAATAATGAACAAACGAGAAACTGCGAAAAATATTCAGACGATTTTAAGTAAACACAACAATACACTTAGATATTATTATTTTTATTGCAAGTATTGTAGACGTAATATTTCTAGTGTATTTGTGACGTGGAATATAGGTAGGTACCTACTACTAAATTAGTCTAATTAAAACAAAAGTATTTTATTACTTTCAAATTGTAATGATGTTGTTTATAGTTATATAATTTAAGCGTGTTTACAGATACTCAGAAAACGTTTAATAGTCATCATCAACATCACACTATTGCAGTCCACTGCTGGACATAGACCTCCCCTGAGGGGTTATGCCCACAATCCCCACGGTGGACATGTCTGCTGGGGATCGCAGAGCACAGCTTTTCGCATCACCTACGTTGCTGGCCATACGCGGCCAGAACATTTCCCTGCGCCCCGTAAGAGACATACAATCACAAATTAACAATCATATACTAATATAACATAACATCACACCTGTTATCCCCGAAGAGGTAAGCAGAATTGTGTAGTACATTCCTAAATAAATTTATATACTAATATATTTCCTTAAAAATCAAACAATTATCAGTTAGAACCTTATACGTTCACTCAGAGCGTACATCTCGTTATAAATTTGTCTCTCTGCATGTTCGCCGCACGCCTGCGAACATCGCTAATTGTTGTGCGAGATTTCAATAACATGAGTCTATTTTTGGGATCGTTAATTGGAAAAAAAACTTAATATGTAAAAAGTCTCTATTAGTGGGTAGGCAGAAACTAAAAATAAAATGGCTGTAAAGACTAGTATGGTATAGTAGCGTGTGTACCGTTCGATTATAAAAAAAAATACTATTGTTATAAGTATTTAAAAAAAATTTCGCTTCCTACTTAGTTTCCGTTGTCATCGATTTATTATTATCTCTCTTTGCGAGTATACAATTTAAAGAATTCAACTGAATTACTAAATTTGAATTTCACTTTTACGTGGTGAAACGTGGGAGTGTACTACACTCCTCTACCTACCTCTTGGAGGGTTACAGGCGTGATATTACAATTTTCGTTTTTTCTTACACATGTTTTATTGATATGGAAATTTTGCTGTTGTTTCTGAACAAATATTTCTATCTTTCCTTCTCCTTAATGTCGTTCGAAAGTTAAACGGGTGGACATTAAAATTTGTAGTACACTATTAAAAGTGAAGATTCTTATTATTACTACTATTGTAACATTACGGCTAGTCTCCAAAGAGGTTGGCAGAGAGACAGAGGCCGCTTATCTCTGTCCTTACAAACTCGACGTGCCTCTACATTCATACATACGCAAGATTCAAAGTTTTTCTTCTGGAGCCCAGTATAACACAAAGCAGGCAAGTTAATGTTTCCAATCACGCGCGTCAGCCGAGAGCGGTTAACCTTTAACCTCGGTTCAAATTAAACCATACACATAACATGTGTATCCCTAGGGCGTTGGTTACATTCGTTAATGTATCCATTATAAAAGTATGGGACCCGTACAACTTAATTATTGAAAAATATTAAACGAATTTAATATAGGTGTATCTACGCCTGTATTACTGCAAAGAGGTAGGCAGAAGTTCTACTCTACATTTAGAGTACAAAGATTAGTAGTCACGTTTCCGTGCCACTATGGAATAAATGGTGAGTCTATTGTCATACATCGGACACATATCCGGACTCCGATCCACTACTAGAAAAGCTAAATAAGAAAAATTGTGTATTTTGCCCGGGAATTGATCCCAGGACTTCCCGATCGGCAGTCACGCTTGCTTTCAACACGACCAACGAGGTAGTCGTCATCTAATATATATACATATACAGGCATACACGGACAAACAATCTTCCCCGTGGACCGCAGCCGGCCGCGATGCTAGCGCCCCCCGGAGCTCTTCGCGCCGCAGAGCCACGTATCAAAATAATTGACTGTGAATTCTGATTGAACCGACAACCCATTATTCTACGGTGAGATATCCATCTCTCGGAACCACACGCGAGTGTGTTGCGAACGGTTTTGACGCGACATTAACAATTGAATGATAAATAGGTAGTTAAAAGTTCTGTTGATAACAATTTCTTACACTTTTCAAAAATTACTAACAACAGTTACGTTTACGTCTAACTGTGGAATTGGTGGAGAGCCTATTCCCATACACCATGCACAAATCCAGGCTGAGCCATAACTAGAACTTTTTACTAGGAATTATTGTTAGAAAAACCCAATAGTACCCGATCCAGGAATTGAACTCAGGACCCCGCGATTGCCAGTGACGGTCGCAATCAATCGCGACAAACGAGGTACTCGTAGTCTGGCAATCGTCGCATTTTTCTATGTACGTCTATATTTATACGAAGACATGGCGTAACGTAATTTACGCTCGTGTGTTTCAAAAACGTTCCTCAAGTATAGGTCAGGAGCTAATCATTCAATTTAATATCTTAATTTGTATACTCTACACCTTCGTCTTATGATTGTATACATGTATTCAATTTCTATTCACAATAGCATCATTAATCACTGCGTCATGTATTTTCGTGTATTTACATCATTATCTCAACTGTATCCTCGTCCCACTGTTGGACATTGAGCTCATCTCAGAATGAGAAGGGTTAAAACCATAGTCTGCAACGGTACCCAGGTGCGGGTTAGCGGACTACACAAGTCTTGGAGAACTTAACAGAGAACTCTAAGATGTGTGTAAGAGATTATGCATATTGATATGATTTTGCGGTTCATTATTTTTATGTATCATACTTTAAGATGGTATATGCCATTTGAATTTAAATATGAATTAAACATAATTATCAAGAATTTATTTTTTATTTCTTCGCTGGTAGATGCAGGCGCCCTCAGAATGGAAAGAGGTAACGGCATTTCAATTAAATATGTACATAGGTTATCAAAGTAAATTAATACGTATAAAATACGTTAGCTCTAGTCTTCATTAAATTCTAATGTTGTTAATTTTAAATTTCATTTGTGTTTCATTACCGATCAATGTAAAAATTAATTTATAAATGTTTAAAACAAAGACAGAATAATCCACAACCGTCTCCCTGCCTATCCCTATAGATGGCGTTAAAGAACGCGTCAGTACGCTTGTAACATCGTACGAACGCCTGTTTCTCTATTTATTTTGACAGACAGACGGACAAACAACAATATTCATAGCTCATCCATCCACAGCCAAAACACCTCTATGTTGAACGAAACAAAACACACTATTGCTTAAAATGAAAAACGATGAAAGAGTTAAATAGTCCATGCAATAATGACATCCATTTCTTACGTAATAGCGATTATAGTCGCGCGCTCACAGTCGCTAACATAGATTGTTTTTATGAGATCGAAGAAATCATTACGATGAGGTACGACGTGGAACATCTAACACATTTGGACACATCGTCTTGTGATATATGGTGTTCTGAATCAAGTCATCTGAGACGCGGAAGCCGCAGTTATAAATGATTCCCATAAACACCATGGGGAGACCGCAATCGGCTTAGATCGCCCAAACGATGTTACATCTTACACGCAATTATTAAGGTTCAAATTGTATATGCTTCAAATATAATCGTCCGAATGTATGATGATATGAGAGATAATGACATAGGTTTTAGCTTAGGTCATAGTTATCTTAGTATTTCGTTTTTAAATGCCTTTTATTTTTCTAAACACTTATTCCATGCTGGGATGTGAACATAGATGATTAAATGTGAGAGTATACTATATTCCTCTGCCTACCTCTTCGGGGATTACAGGCGGAACGTTACGATGTATTTACTCCATCAGAACTACAAAATACTGTACTTGCAGCACTGCATTTTAAGGTTCCATTGTCATCAATCCTTTTGAATCCACAGATTGTCATATTATTTCCCCCGAGGGTTTTATGCGGATTCGACTTTCTGGGCAGGTTTATTGGAGATCCCTGAGTATAGCTTCTCACCTCGCCTAAGCTGTGGCCCGTAGGTGCCTGCTCATGCAGCCGTGCCTAGGTAGAGAGCGCACGCATCAATCTTTCGCCAAAGCCTCGTCTTTTGTACAGCGAGGTGCACCACAGGCAGCTGACGTTGGATAGGGCTCCTAAAATGGACCTCGAAAACCCTAACACGCGTTAAAGCTTTTTAAAACGCTACAACTAAGTACTAAAATACTTTTATAGTTTAATTGTTCACAATATTGTCAAAGTTTAATCCTAAATGTTCAAGCATTATATAGCTATAACGTATGAGCCTACATATGTATATTATTATATGTACTACATTTAATTTGTATATAAAATTACACGATAACGTAAAGATAAATAAATGTATCCACGGACTCACATGACACCCGCCGGCTCGCCGCATACTGAGTGCAAGATTGAGTCATACAAATACACCGATACGCTGTGAGAATTAAGCCAATATACGGTCACCCTAAACGTTTAGAGCCGGCTTATTTATTGTTTATTATAAAGTTATTTATATTACCGTCCGTGGGATATCGGGTTACGGAACTTGACGTAGAGGAAGCGGGAAACCATGAGCTAATATCGTCAATGACATTCGAATACTACTTTTATTATTCTTATTTCGTAATTATTCATTGATAATATATTACAGTTTTAAATAAGGTTCATAGTTCTGTTCAGGCTATTGCTAACGTTGTCTCTACTCATGGCCATAATATAATTTGAATAGTTTAGAACGCAACAAGTTTGATTAGGCTTTTGTGTTGTTCTGGAGCAAAACTTAGGTTAAGTAAGTTGTCAAGTGTTACGACAGCGTAAAGTTTAGATAGGTTTTGTCTGTTGTGACAGCGTCAGACTGCAATCAGCTGGGTGATAAGTGACAATCTCAATCTGATAGGTAGATTCTTGAATATCGTAATTGCATTATCTACTCGTAGGTTATAACATGACCTCCTAGTTGGAGAGTGTCCTACTCTACGTTTGTCAAGGCGTAGTCTGTACAACTCGTGTACTCCAACGATTGTGAGCCTATTTATAAACAAATATATTATTACGTGAATAGTGACTCGCTATGCGTCCGCGGTGTAGCGAGGGCCTAAGTTTACTTTGTCGATTAAGTTGGTCAGAGAAGACAGATTGCGGACGTTAAGCTCTTTTAACGCACTCCACGAATTTATGTTAAAAGAATGTGTGTTAGAACTTTCTTTTTCTTTTCTTTAAATATATTTTACCCGAACTCACTGTTTCTGTTTTTCTTTAGCCCTATTGATTATTGATTGTCGCGTTTACAATTTGTACTGTGCATTGTATCACTGTATTTACTTTGTGCTTGTATATTGTAGAGCTTGTATATTGGAAGATGAATATCGCACGCCACAGCCGCGACACGAAGCCACTGTAAAAGTAATAGTAGAGAACATATTCACCATTGTATAATAAAAAGTTTAATTAAACAAAAACCTTTTTACTCGTTAATTTTCACCTCTGTATATAAGAATTTCTAATTTTACACATAAAAAAACAATCCTGTGTCTACTTTCACAAGTGCGCGGCACCTGGAACGAATCCTGGACCATAACTCGGCCAATTATCATGTTGAACAAACTGCGCTAGCGACACGAAGCTCCTTCGCTGGGCCTTTTTGTACTCAGCGTTGGCTAGTGTGGATAACGCTTTACAATGAAAACAATGATTATTAATACATAACATTATACCAGCACGCCAAGACCCTTATGGGGTGGGCAGATAGCACTGAGTGTCAAATACCTTTATCCTTACAGACCTGATGTCATTCTTCTACGTTCCATTGATTATAATGAAAAAAAAACAGTGTCTCTAATACCACCAATCACTAAGTTAAGAAAACGTGCTGAATATAATGTATATGTACTTAAATTTACGATACAGAATAAAATTTTACGCTCAGATCGAACAAACGATCGAATGATACGGTACGTCACTTTTTCTGTAAAACACTCGTATATCAACGTTTTCGCTATAGATTGTCTTTATTGCATAGAGTATAATTAACATCTTCATATTTTAAGATTAATCTAAGGTACCAAGCTCTAATCTATGTTCCATACAAATAAATCCCACGGTCTGTAGGCTATGCGAAGTTATATTCCCAGTACAAAAATGTTGAAGTCCAACCATATTGGAAACCTGTCACTCAGGGCTCCATAAGCGTCAGGAAGATTTTTTTGCAGATCGTAGATAGCCTTTAAGGTGACTGAAATCAATCACGTGATTTGCAAATATCGAAATATTTTGCAAGTCAGTGTAAAAGCACATGTACTGTAATTTTGTTGGTTTTGGGTTTAATGTGTAACTTTATTCACATTTTTGTATCGTGTTAGTGCGTGTCGGTTAAGAGAAGAATCAGAATGGTAGAGTTGTAGAGCTTGTATCTTATTGTTTATTTCACCCTCATTGTAAGGATAAAATAAAACATATAGGTACATAAATAAAGTGTTTTTTCATCGTTATCAATCGTCGTTTATTATCCCACTGTTGGACACAGGCATGTGTGGAGATGAGCTACAATGGCGGCCTCGTTGGTCGAATGGTTACAAACGCGACTGCCGGTTGACATGACCTGGGTTCGATTCCGGAGTCGGGGAAAATCAGATTTCTCTAATTGAGAATTTCTAAAGGTAGTTCGGAGTCTGGATTTGAATCCAGTATACTCGTATGACTATATAATATTCATCACTCTCTTCATGCAAGCACGCCAGATTTGAACACCGCTGACTCTACGCGTACCATCAGCCAGTATCTGAACTATGTATTTGGTCCAGATAGGTAATTCTTATTTTCCCTCAGCGTCTGCATAGTGCATACAACATCATTCGCAAATATATGTACGTATATGCATAATATAATATGTTATTAAGAATAGATGTAAAATTGTAAGATATTCCGATGTCTCTTCCACACTAGGCGAGCCGCGACAGACGCACGGACATTTATATTAAGTCGAGAATAAGTTATCTTGGTTATCATAATCTAACAAAGGATCACAATGCTCTGTTACAGCGTCATCAATATATTAGCGCGCCCGCCGGCGCCGCACGTCTTGGTACTTGAACATTAGTACAGATTTTAAATCGACTATAGTTACACACGTATTAAAAATACTTCGGTCATCAAGAAAAGTTAAAAACTCGACAGTAGTTAATTAAAGTTTTAATCTTTTATCCTTAACACTGAAGCTCGTCAATACTACCAAAGAAATTAATAAAAATCGGTTGACAAAATGATCCTACATTATTATTTCGTCTGGTTTTGTAGATTACTTTCAGATTTTTAGGTGAACTTTAAACGAATACTTTAATAGTTTTCTAATTATTCAATTAAATTTTTTACCTGTTCTCCAGGACTTAGCCAAGGAATAATATATATTACTAGATATTAAGTTCTCCTTTTTTACCTGAATCTATTGACCAAGCAAATAAATAAACGAATAAAATAAAGTCCATTCTAGTAGGTGGAGAGTGAGAGAACAATTTGAATAGTCGTTTTTAATAATTTAATAATGCCCTTTGCTTACCTCGTGAGAGACTTTGCATGACGATATAATTTATTTTTATTTATTTATTTAATTAATTATCATTCATATAACTATATTTATACATATATAACTATAATTATACATATAACAAAGGTACATTAAGTAAAGGATCAAGACATGTAAATCCAACAGCAATGGTCCAAGTCCAATTGACGGAGGTGTGAGCGCCGTGAATTACCAGCTCAGCGGGGCGCTCCCCACACCGTTCTCGGAACCGATGCCCGATAGCCACGTCTGCTGTATGCTGGCTGCGGGATTTTTTACTAATTGGCCTTGTGACTCGCTCAAGATTTCGTAATATCACCATCCATATTTGCATAGGATGCAGTCGAATTGCGGTTGGATGTGATTGGATATAGTTAGGTTGTAATTCTATGGTGGTTGTATATGGTTCTATGAGGTTGGATTGTGGTTGGAGTATGGTTAAATGTGGTTACGTTTTAGTAAAAACCTAACTATTATTCATTAATGTAAATATTTTACTAACTAGTAAAAATCACCAATAAAAATACATTACGGCGCTCTTGACAATGTGTCGCGTACAGTGGCGTTTGTGGAGAGACCTATCTGAAACATGCTGTTTTCGATTTCGCCGCAGAGCCAGACATCCGTGGTGATTTGTGCAGGCTTTTTATCAAAGTCAGTAAATGACGTATTGGAGGTAGATATTACCATCGATCACTAGATAAGGTGTGTAGGTATAATCAGGGTTGCATGTTGGTTATAATGTAAAACAAACAATATGTTATAATGTAATAAAATAATTTAGTTATGAACACAATCAAAAGATCAAAAGATGATATAATTGGGGACCAATCCCTACAGAGGGTAAGGAAAAACTATCTACCACAGCTATTCAAACAAAATTCAAAATATATTTTAATCTCGATTTTCTCAACATTTGCAAAATGTTAGTTATGCCTTTTCTAATTACGACGACTGTACGGTTACACTTTAAAATGCTTAGGAAACAAAAACTATTTAACCCGGATATTATTCGAGCGAAGCTCGTTTACCAGCTAGTTAATTATATAATATAGATATCTAAGGTCTTCACTGGCATTAGGATGTTATGGATGTATATTGATATAAAATATTAATGATAAGCTTCATTAAATTAAAATGATAAACATCAAAATATCGTTTAATGGTATCTTTGACACCGCGACCGGGATCGTTGGAAACTTCAAAGCGTTAATTAATTGAATATTTTATTGTAATGACGAAACCTCAAACCTCAAACCACACCGTATCGTATTCATACATTTACATAATTAGTGTAAATATAGGTGTATTTGGACTGAAGAATATAACAACATATATAAATATATATTATGGTCGGCACTTTTATATCATCATGGCATGTTGTGACGGTGAAGAAAATCATCGTGAGAAAACCGCACAGCTTAGAGTTCTCCACAGTGATCTCTCGGTTGTGTGAAGTCGGCTAACTTGCACTTGGCTACCGTGGCTTACTAGTGGCTATAACCATTTTCATTCCGAAAGGCGAGCGGGGTCACAGAGGGCAACGGTGAAGTGATTGATGATGGCGACGGTGATAAATTATATTGTTTATACACGTATATGTAATAGTTCATATCTATATATTAATACGTGATGCAAAAACTTTGGACCCCTTTTTACGAAAATTGCGGGGACGCAGGAGCATAAAATT
>DWTO01001896.1:0-15075 GCA_018244755.1 Jemadia pseudognetus
GTGTAATATGAATGGCTATGTGAGCTTATGTAAATTAAAATATTGAGTCCTTTTTATCCTAATTTAAATGATCTATATTATAATTGACACTGTTAAATCCTTAAAATGTTTGATCATGATGATAATCAACTCATTTATAGTTCCGCTGTTGGACGCGGGTTTCCCCCTATGATGAGCATGTTTCAAGTGTGCCACGCTGGCAAGTGCGGGTTGGCAAATTGATATTAATTTAAGTTAGAAAAATGCAGTAGTGCCCGACCCGGGGTTTAAACCCAGGACACCTCAATCGGCTTCGCACTTGAAAGCAACACGACCAACGAGGCAGTCTAAAATATGTGAATCATGAATATTAGTCACCAGTGTGATTATATTCACAAACTACTTATATCAATACAGGAAAATTAAACAACAAATAAATTTGAAGAAGATCGACTTTATTCATAATAATTCAACAATATTTTATTGAAATATGCAATAAAATATTTTACTACATACCCACTTACAATATTATGAACACGATGTTTTTGTCGATATAGTAAAACTGTAAAATTAAGTGTATAAAATCATTTTAGATGACACTTGTATATCCGGTTACTAATGAAAATACAATGGAAGGCACAAAAAATATTAATACAGAAGTTAAAAATTAACTATAAACAAATCATTTTGGCAAAAGACCTATTTATTTGGACATTGATTGAACCATATCGCCTACATTACACTATCAACAAGATCGTTATCACGTCAATAGTGCTTGATGTAATTGACTTCTCGGTACTACGTAACATATTACACAAAAACGATTCAACAACATGGGACGGGACATTGAAAGATAGGTATGTAGGCAAACACGCTAAATCCACAATATGAAAAATAGTCAACATTTCAGTAAATATTCAAGCGTATTTTGCAAATTATTCTATGTATTATTGCTCAAATATTGTAACCACTAAAAATAGCGTACAGTATTCTAGCAAGACTATTAATTAGCTAAGCATGACAATTTGTTAGCTATCTACGTATAAAAGTATGGCGTTCCAAATTTAAAATATCGCCTCTCCCATAATTCCGTACCGTCATATGCTTGTGGTTTATCTATGGGCTACAAACCACCAAATGCTCAAGTGCCAGGCAATAATTTCAATTTGAAAATCCAAACCTCAATTTGACTTATTTATTCTCAACATTACAACATTCAGATCGTGTAAAGTTATTAAAATAACTACATTTTCGTCAATAATAACGATCATTGCATAATATAGAGGGGTTATGTCAATATCAATACAATAATATACTCTGCAAACTTTAAATATTATGCTCTATTTAAGCTATTATTATCAACAATTTGTTCAAACTCAGAGGCACATCATTTAGTGACTCGTAAAGAATTTTTCTTCACGAGTCCTGTATAATACGACAGTTTTCCTTATTGAATTCAGGTACTCATGTTTAACGAATAAAACCGAATTTACATTAAACATTCAGCAATGCATCATTTCACTATCTTGGTTTATACGAGTATATCTTTTCCGGTTTATATCAAGACCGAAATTGTCATTGAATTAATCTATAAATGTAACTAATAGTTCAGCCACACCGCCGCCTACATACTTGACGAAGACTCTTTCGAGTCTTCAGATGTAATGTACATTCGGTATTAATCATTGAATAGAAGACAAGAGGAAATTCTACAAGTTCATAGAGTTTATTAGATTGAAGATAATTTGTGTATTTTAAGGATGTAACGTGGACAGGGCTCAATATTGGAACTAATTCAGTAACAGTATATCATTAGAATATAACGCCTAAGTTCTATAAGATTCAAATTGCCGAAGGCAGTTCAGAATTAAATATATCTATTCTAATATTGGACTGATGGATTAAACTTTATATTGAAAAGTTAATATTTAAATTTGATAACAATTATTTTAAGGCAACTAACAGTATTCATTGTGCGAAGTAGGGTATCATTCGATTGTATATAAATGACAGGATTAAATATTTTAGAAAATTACGCGCTTTTATAATAGTAGTTCTCTATAAATATTATATGTTATATGTCGTAACAACTATGCTGGTAAATATTATGTCATTTCATAACATAACGAGCAGAGTGGAATTTTTAGCCATATAACTTTTTTATTACGGCCTTTGACATCCGGCAGCCTAGAAATAACAATCGTTTAATGAAACAAATCTTAATAATAGTGTGTGTACACACTAAGCACATTAATGTACGTGCGTTTGTTCGAACAATTAAATTAAAATGTACAGCCATTTACATTCAACTCGCTACATGAGACTCGATCTTTTTTCAGTCCAATGAAAGATACGGAAGATGTTAAAACATAGGCACTATAATTTTATAATTCTGTTATGTAGACGTTGGTACATCGAAGTGCTCAATCTTTATTGACTGACGCAAACACTTTTCGTCAATTCTCGGCTTCCTAATGTCGCAGCATTATAAATACACAATTATTGGATCACAGGCCATTGAATACGAAACAGCCAAAAGCACGTGGAATCAGACATTTCGTGTGATTAATTAAAATCTATACCAAAATCGATGGAGAAAAGAAAATAGCGTTACCCTTACACTCGAACGAATTATCATTATGGATTTTGGGAAACCTTAAACATCACTAACTTTTAATGAATAATAACATTACGACAATAATAGACGTACAGAAATCATTTTCAATATTGGACATGCATAGTAACGGTCCCACACATTTTTTTCACCTTAACGTAACATGTAGTATATTGCAACGTGATATTTGCAATAACTGCGTACTCTAAGATCACATAACGTATCATCAATATTGATGTTCCTATCATAACATTCCTTTCGTCGAATGACTTTTCACAATTTTTTGGATATGGTATACGATATCGGCCATAACCGGATGTAAAGGAAGCCCTAAAATGAGTCAAGTGAATATAAATATTTTACTATGTATGTTAAATGTCACTTAAAATCAATTACTCGTTTCTGTATGGAAAGATTTACACTAGCAGAAAACACGTACGCTGCTCGTAAGCCGTCGTTCCCCGAATTCGTAACAATCGGGCCGCCTTCTTAAACGGAAGGCAAATAATCTTTTAATTATGTAAATTTTTTACTTTCTTTTTCGTACAATACTTGAATAGCGAATCAACTTGTCTTTTTAATACTCTCCCAATGCAATAAATAAAAAACCCCACCCAAGAGAGTATCAACATCGTTTGATACCGACGACAATTTTGACTAATTTAGTATTTTCCAGAATTATTTTTTTAAATGTATCATTCAAAATTTAAATACTGGTGTAATACACAAATTTTTAAAAACGGCATTACTGGGACTCCTCTGTATGTTAATGTTTACTTGTAACATGTAGTAAAATTAAAATTCATCGTGATCAGATCAGTAAAAATTAAATATTGAATTATAAATACAACCATTTTATGATATCAATCACTTTACCCAACTTTCTTCCCCAGTACCTATCGAAGAAGGTTATGGAGTAACTATAATCAATGCCATTTCCAGTGGAGGTAATATTTGCCTAATCAAAGGTGTATGTATATATACATATGTATATATACATATTGCCATCGCTAATGTATTGAGTTGCTGTACTGTGAGTTGCAATATTTTAATGATTTATTATAAACACAGCATAGTATGTATAATTTACTTTCGGTCAATGACCTTGTATATAGTTAAGTTTCCAGAGGCTGCGGACACTGGTTCGGTTGTACTGTAACTACTGGTTTCGATTCTAAAACATAGATCATTAAACCCAGCGATTCACGTTACGTTTCAATTTACGTACCGTACATAATTAGACACAATAAATACAATGTCTCATTACTTCATAATAGATTACTAAAATCATTTCGCTTATCTACAAAGTTTGTAACTATAATCACAGACGATGCACTAAAGCGTGGTGTTCTTGCGTTTCTCACATTTTGGCATAAGACATCCTTCCACTTTTCCTATACGAGTATAACCATCCCCATTTCCCAACATCATAACACGGTTAAAAGAGATGGATTATAACTTTCTACGTTAATAGGAAAGAAATTAAAATAAAATAAATAAATAAAAAATTGCGTAATTTATTGTAATCACAGATGTTTTTCCAGCACACGCCGGAGGACAACAAGAAACACTACACCGGACGATTTACCAACAAACAAATGCATCCACCGACATACGTCTCAGAGTAGCTCGTCGTTAAAACTATGTACTATCCATAACGAAAGTCATCAGAGTAAAAATATTAATAGTGGAATAATAACTCATAATTCAAAAATAATTAAAATAAATAATAATCTTAAATAACACGAGAGCTATGTACAACAAATGCAAAATTTGCTAGTATTCTTAAAATAGAATGTGATGTGAGGATAGAGGGTCGAGCGAGCTCGGCGGGCGCGCGGCGCTTCACGTCATGTTGACGCCGAGCGAGCGGCTCGCGTACTCGTACACCACGTACGAGATGGACACGGCCGGGATCACCTTGATGAAGTTGGGCGTGATGCCGCGGTACAGGCCCCGCACGCCCTCGCGCTGCACGATCTCCCGAAACGCTCCCCGCATCGTGCCCTCTGCCCCCTTCGCTGCTTTCTCTGAACATTATACCAAACATACTAATTATTCACTGCTAACGTTGTACGTGGGTGGCATACTGGTTAGCCATTTTCTATTGCAAACTATTGCTTATCTATTAAAGGGCGTACTCTCACCTTGCGCCTGCAATCTTGTCCTCACGAGGGCGAGCGGGTAGGAGCACACCTGCCCGAGAGTGCACGACGCGCTACCGCAAGCCAACAACAGGAGCATGCCGGGTTGTTCGTTGTTGGCTTGATAGCGGGCTATATATTTCTTTTTCAGAGTTTCGTACACTGCGAGGTCGATGCCCGCATAAGGCACGATCCCCAGGATATTTGGAATGTATCCCTTGTAGAAGCATTTCAGTCCCTCTCTCGCATATATTTTCTTTGCGGCGTCTACGATGCCACTATATTGCCCTGTTTTTCTTAAAGCTAATCTTGTCTTTAGCACCTCTAGTGGGTAGATCACAGTTTGACTGATAGCCCCGGCGGTCGCCCCGGCGATGAAACGTTCGTGTATTTCTAAAGGATTATTCTTTTTTTCACCTTTAATCAATCGTTTTACTTGTTCATAAGCGGCGAATTTGATCGCCGATTCCGGTGCTATTTTTATGACATTTATCCCATTACCTCGCCACAAACCGGTTATGCCACCTTCGCTGATCATATTAACTAAGCATTTAACCATATTTTCTCTGGTAGGATTTACCTGGAATGCAGAATATTAACATTGACTTTATGTATCAAGAACAAATAGTAAGCCGATCTGTGATTAGCTTAAAAATAAAAAATATTGTTACGGTAACAATGTTTTACTGACCTGTAGGAATACTTTGAGTCTATCTAGGGGTGCGGTGCAAGTTCGACTGACAGCGCCGGCGATGCCGCCGGCCAGTAAATGCCGCCACCACTTTCCGGTCTGCAGTTCACTTTGTGTGAAATCATCGGGCACGTTCATATCTTCCCCGATGTCCAAGTACTGGAAACAAAGAATATCACACATGGTAATACAATTCTTCCAGCCATAAAACAACCAGAGATACTTTTATTCCACAAAAAACACTACGTTACAGTATTTTATTGGATTCATTTTCAACAACAAGGACGCCAGCCGTATACTAATAGATACATATTACGTAACAAATACAAATTAGTTCGCTGTAACCACTACGCACGTATGACAACTGACTAATATATATATATGACGTATATTAACAATACGGTGACGATATTACACTGTAGCACAGATGCGTCCTTCCTCCTCATTGCAAGTACCAGATCCTTTGCTTTTTCCATCTCCGGTCCATATCCTGGTTTGTAGACGTAAATGTTCGGCCTGTCGTGAACACAGAGAACAAGGACCAACCCACATGAGACCAAGGCAATGATCATGTTTAAATAATAAATGACCAGAACTCGAAATTAAATGTGTATAGAGTTTATAAGACAAGCAACTTAAAAATAATTAAAATTAAAGATATTAAAAAATGTTACCGTTGCGTTTACAAATTGATATTGAATCCTGTTATCCCAATGCATTGTGACTATAGCAAAAAAATAATCCCAGTGCATTACGTCCGTGTCAAAAAACAGTTGTAGACGAAGAATTTAATGAAGAACTGTGCCGTGAATATCATTGTTACTGGGTGTTCCGCCTCCTAAGGAAAAATACGGCGCACGGCATTTGGAGTACACAGTTCGCTACATATCGACATTTTGAAGTATTATGTCAAATCAATCAAAAACATCATTTTATTTTTCTACAACGCCGACAAGTAGCGCATATCGATGCTAACTATACAAACGACATTTTATTAAAAATATCGAACAAGCTGACTGATGGGGGGGTCAGAAATATTCGACAACGGCGCGCAATTATGAGGAGAAGATGCATGTGGAGGAGGGGCGGCAGGTCTGTAACGATATAGATACTTGGCACTTGGTGCTCTCTGCCTACCCCGCAAGAACCTGGCGTGAACATATTATGTGTATATATATCGAACGTGCTCAAAAAGCGAATGTATTTAAAATCCACACACAGTATCTTCATTATATATTTTGGATAATGAACTAGTGACATTTTTGAACATGAATGTATTATTACTTCACTTTGAGACTAACGCAGGTAAATAGCAATTGAATACGTTAATTCTTTTTAGCACTGAACAATTTACTAACAACATTTTTGTATACGTAAATATACAATTTTATATCTTAAGAAGCTACGAATACCTACTAAATTTGAAGAAATATTATGAAGTATACTGCGAATGTTTTATACATCTAACATGGGTCGCTTCACATAATTAAATGCCACATAAAAAACTGCCAACCAGTATGTACAGGTAAGAAACGGTGCCGTAGTGACAGGCTTGAAGCAAATTTTATTCAAATTATGTTTTTGCTTTTCAAAGCGACAAACTATTAAAAGGTATATTATATGTCTTCCAATTTCGAGGAATCAGAAAAAAGACCGAAACATATTCTAGATACAAGTCAGTGCTTATAAGGTGATATCTATAGACGTCAAATGTTTACATTATGACATCAAATACGAAGCGCAGCAGGTGGCTAGTGGGAAAACCAATGCGGTTCTTAACGCTTACGAGTATTAATAGATATACCGATATATACAAAAACTATTGCCCTTTAAACGTCGAATAGATATTATTACTACTTAAAAGTAGGAGTTAGAATGTTTCAAGCACACTTGGTAGCAAACTTCGTGAACACTCCTTTCCGTGAACAAAGTGGGCTCAAATAAAAAATAGTCCTCTCCAAAATCACCTTTATTATTGTATGAATAAAGAATGCAAATAACGTGAAATGATGTTTAACAAACAGGCGTTGCATCATTCGTCGTACGGCAACTTTATGTTTGATCTTCTGTATACAATTAAGTAATTGCACGTCTCAATAAATGTACGCGTCGCTATATCTTAATTAAATATAAATGCAATACAATTGACTGCGATATCATAATCTGTATTTTAATATGGAGTACATTTTATGGCTTTAATGGCCGCAAACATTTTATGTGCCTAACAAATGACGTCACAGTTGTTACTTGTTTGTATTAAAAACAGCTGTTTTCTTTCCTCTATCGGTTTTCCTTGACCGTAAGTTGGCACGTCTCTATTACCCCATGGATCTCTAGCTGCTAGTTTAGCTCTATTTCGAGTCTGTTGTCAGTACCTATCATCTCAGTTCACTGATGGGCATAAGCCTCCCCTAATGAACGCCAACGCGCACTGTCACATGTACCTATAGTAAAACTAAATACAACACTGGTTAATATATTAATATAACTATTAAATATAATGTCAGGTTCTGTATCAAATATATACATACTACATAATATATTATATTAAAATGATTATTTAGTTTTATACATATATATTTTGTAACATGCGAGATTGTGTAAACAAAACGTAACAGATATTGTTAATAACAACAGCAGCGTATAAAAAACCGTACTTAAATACATAATTATAAATTCTACTCAGTTTCCTAACAACACGTTATAACTATTACATTAAAAAATGATTTCGTTACGACACCATTTTATCAATACACAAAAGATGTATTGACAAAAGCGGTCAATGTCGCTCGCAATGAAGACGCAACATATCTCTTTCATTGCGTCATAGATTGACGAGTTTGAAAAATTCACGTCAGGAGACGTGATTTTTTTGCGACTCTTTTATCGTTCCACTGCTGGAACATGCGTCGCCTCAGACGTTAAAGTTACAGCCATAGTCTGCCACGTTGGCCAAGTGCGGGTTGACAGACTTCAGACGCCTTAGAAAACAATTTATTTTTAAATTCTAAGGTGTGCATATTTCCTCACGATGTTTTCCTTCATCGTTGTAGCATGTGATATTTAAACTTAAAACTCACATTCTTAAGAGATGCGCGCCAGGATTGAAACTTAGTCTCCCGGAGTCAGAGGTCGAATTTCTAACCACTAGGCTATCACTGCTTTTTGATGTGAATATGAACAAATGAACATCTATAAATAAAATTAGCCCCTACGCTATATTATGCTCGCTATATATTCGCTATATGTACATATATCTAATCGCTGTACTATAATAATATAGTGATTATTTTCGAATCATTGTTATTGTATGAAATTAACTTACGATATAAATCTCGTGATATCTTCACTTTAACGTACGGGTAACGCGAAATCTTTCCGACGATTATTTAGTGCTAACAAGTTGCGAGGTGCATCATAAAATCATTTCAATCACTACTTATCTACATGATTAAACGATATGTTGTACGTACTCATAACTACTCGTATTTGTACTTAGTACCCGGGTGTCAACTCCACGCGGCGTGGACACGTATCGAGGTAACAATTCGAAGTCGCTATTATTCTTACGTAAATATCTGAAAGATTCCATCGTAACGTAACAATATGCCTATAATCTCTGAAGAAGTCGGTAGAGGAGTGTAATACACTCCCACGTTTCACCAGCTACGTTTACGTCCCACTATGGAATAAGATATGAGTCTATTGCCATACAACGGGTACAAATCCCGACTCCAAGCCACGACTAGATATTTTAACTTAACTAGAATTCAATTTAGAAAATGCAGTACCTACTACCCGACCCAGGATTTGAACACAGGACCTCTCGATCGGCAGTCGCATTCGCAACTACATACTAGATCAGAGATGCAATCATCCCATCAAACATTTTAAAATTACTCCTTATATAAGTTCATGAAAGTATAACGGGAACATAATATGAACTGACAATAAATCGAAAAAATAAAACAATATTTTTAACACCATTACATGAACGCACAATTACTCATACTAGTCTCTTACGTATAAAGTCTCTATATGTGTAGAATATTTCTAGACAGGTTCAACATCGCAACAGCGAATTAATAGAAAGTAAATATTTAGACTACAGTACATGCTTATCTGTCTAAGCTTGTTATATCTAACCATTAACAGTATTATCGTTGTCATGGATTTAACAGTTCGTGTTTGTAACTAAACATAACATATACATAGAGTATGTAGCTATATAGATAACTGAACGTAAATAAATAACCTTTAATTGAACGTTGTTTCTAAGCAATCTACGGACCGTTAATTACGAGTATGACATCGGTAAGTGCCAGTACGTACTGATTATAACGATACACACACATAATATTCGATTTTACCAAGCACCGTGCAACTACATGAAATACGGTTGCCTTCAGTCCCTGAAAGTCTGATCTCGACTGACGCTGAAATTTAATTTTCCATCGACACGCGTTGATACCCTACCAGTGCATTATGCTGAAATTGAAGTTTATCTGTATAACTGATGAAGAAAGCTAGCAGACACTCCTATACATAATTGTATTATCGCCAGTTGGATATAGATTTATGTAATTTTTATTTGCTTTAACCAACAGCATGATAGACCACGGTGGTCGTGATTGTTTTAATATAATGTCTTATAATTTCATATAATTTAATATAATTTTAATATAATACAATTTTGTTTGTTCGTTTGCTTGCAGGCACATTGAGTGTAAATTAATCCCTCAACTTTAACCGGGTTACCTAAGATACTTTTGACTGGTGTAATTGTTATGTCATTTACAGTGGGAAACAACAACCATATAAAGCAAAAACAATCATATAAAGCAGTAATTGGCATTGATCGTTAAAAAGAAAAATTGGTCAAAGGAATTGTTTAAAAAATATGAAATCATAAACAAAACGCCACGCTCAGAAAAGCTACCAATAATACATAATTATGTTAAATGAATATAAAACAACCAGCAGCGCATGCCCGGATTGTGAGCCATCCTCATAATAAAATTAATTTTTTCCTGCTCAGCTTTTGGATATCATAAATTAATGAATGATATTATACGTTTACATATTTCATAGACGCAAACATTGACAGCAATTCGCACACGCGCACTCCGGTTTGAACAACCTCAAGCCAATTAAACACTCAGATACCACGGGACACTTTCGATTGAGCACATAATGAGTCACGTGCGGCAGGCAGGTACATCAATTTGTTGCACGAGCCAATACCGCGATCAAAAGGATTTTCCCCTACACGCATCGAGGACGTCGCGACACCGATGACGTAATGAAAGTAGAAACCGCGTCATCGACAGCCCACGAGGCGAAAACTTATGATGAACAGGCGACTGTAATTAAATCGCAGATTGAACAGCGTAGTTGCTACGACGCTAAAGAGATATAGGCATAGGATCGCCATCGTTAATCAGTTACTGGAGCTCTTTTCGACCAGTTCGCGATATCAATTGTACGTTTTCCGTTTTAGTCATCGTGCGCTGAACATCATATTCGTCATCATGATTTATTACGAATTGTTTATATGTAGCGTCGATGTGCCGATAACCGTGCGGGCATGTCGAACGTTATGGACTTTTGTAACGGCAACAGCAACATAGTTAGGGTCAATTCGTACAAAAAAGGCATGTTTTTGTGACTTCATAAACACAGTTAAAATATCTTTATTAAAACCAATAATACGTTAAGGTACGACATTCGAAGAATATTGTATAAAATTATTCGAAAAATATTATATAAAACGTAGAAATATTAAAAAATGCAACAATTATTCCGATGTGTCTCGGAAAAATGTAGAATTCCAGTGCCCCTCACAACTTGGTGCTGGATCGTCTGACATCATTCCGTAGATAATAGTGTTTCCCCGGGTAACGCTGGGAGGGTTTTACAAAATTTCAATTTTGAATTTTTTTGGAGCACTTTGAAGGGAAACATACGATTTTTTGCCAAAATAATCGCCTAATTTGTTAAGTATTGTAAAATAAAAATTATTATCAAACTTCAAAAAACTCTCTACCGTTACCTCGTACATTATGTACAGAAATAGTGTTCAAAATTTCAAAACGATCGGTGATATAGTTTTGAAGTTATGAGGGGCACCGACTTTGAAAACGTAAGTTTTGAGGAAAAGGCTTTAAAGTTTTAGACACTAGAAAATTTGGTATAAAACGTTCATTATTAGGGATTTTAATGGGCTTAACTCACACTGAATTATCAATAACAGGTCCATAAAGTATGTTGTTATCATCCTTGATGTTTAAAACACCTTTTTGCTCCTGTCTACGATGAAGCCTGCCTTCTTTAGTTTGTCTTTCAATTTCCCGCTCTGCTCGGCTTATCCATATGTAGGCACTTGATCGCACCCAGTATGTGCGCTTGCTTGATCTACTACTGATTCCCATGTCTTGAAAGTTAGTAAAGCAATAAAACCTTCATTGAAGGCACTATTATATAGACAGAATTCTACATATTTTCCACGGAATGAGAAGGGCGTCTAATAGTCAAACAATAGTTCACCGGCAGTTTATCAATCGTCCTGGCCGTAAGCTTGCCTTTATCAGACATACATACATCTTTTGATTTTCTTTCCAGCCTTTTTCCAGCCAGTTTCAGTATCTACCGCGGTCTTTTTAACTAGTTCACGTATTTCAGGTTACAATAGCGCACTCGGTCGGGTAGGTATAAAAATCCGACTGGTAAAAAATACTCATAAGTTCGTTAACTTTCCTTCAATAGACCAAAATTTTGTCACAATATTCTTGAGATATTATACATTCATTTAAAAAAATAGTTTTAAAACCTTACCCCCCTGTACCCCCTAATATTGTCTAAAAGTCAACGCCAACTCGATCGCAAGAATATACGGAGAAATGCGACTGGGTTATAATAATAAGATCAGAGTTCATGTAGTGTATCTATTTAATGAAACTGAAATATTGATAATAATAGGTCGCACGCCACGTGAATAAGATTTATTCAATAAACCATGTGTGGTCATAGCAAAAGAGACAACTTTACCTCTAATCATAACAATGAACAAACAAACATAACGAAGCGAGAGCACTTTACAAAATCTTAACATTAGATGTAATGCATATTAAAATCGAGAAAACATACGTTAATGTAATAATGTAACAATTACACAAATGGAAACTGTTAATTCTTTGTACAAATTCCATATAACAACGGCACATCACCGCGGTGACGTTCGTCAGATAACGGAGAGGAACCTCGGGATGAATGGGTGCGAACTAATCTACACTGGTATAATGTTTGTTCAGTCTACATCATATACTCGTGTATTCTTAGACGTGTAGCGATTACTTAGGGCTATCAACAGTTTTGGTATTTTTGACTGCATGCTGATTTGTCTGTAACACAACATCACGCCTATATTTACCTGAAAGGGTGGGCAGGAAAGTGTAGTACTATCCCACATTGTACCATTGATATTATACATATATCCCATGGAATAAAAGTGAGCCTTTTCCCGTACAAATCCAACTTCTCGTTGCTACTGAGAAATTCAAGTTAGGAAAACCCAATTATACCTACTTTGTCCGACCCGGACATCGAACCCTACCAATTATCACCGCTGACGTTTGCAACCAATCGAGTAACGCGTCAGTAATTTATCGTTTTCTCACTATTATCTTATTACTGTACGATTTTAAGCTCACATACCAATACATCGTCACATAATTACACCACAGCCGGCAACGTAACCTTGCGACTTGAAATAATAAAAACAACAAATGTAAAACTCATATCGGCGTAAAAATCGTAGCAGTCCGCGGACGAGATTCGCAATAACGATAAGACCAAGACAAGAATAGACTCTCAAGATATCGAACAAAGTTGTACGATTTCCGATAGGTTTTTGTTGCTTCTTTTAAAATGTACCCGGAATCATACGAGAGATGGATGAAATTAGAAGAATTACGTCTGGTCCGTGAGGATGGAAATATATAGTGCTCGGTACGCTCTACCTACCCCGAGAGTAACAAGGCATGAAGATACAATAATAATAATACCGGAAATCCTAAAACACAATCTTAGCAATCATTCGCAAAACTATGGCGATGCGCGTATGATATTCGCAAATATTCGCTTAGGTACAGAAAATGATTACACATATATTGATAAGTACTTTTATTGATCTATGCATATAAACGTTATCAGATTCAATGCATAGCAGTTTAGCAACAAATCAGTGTTTGGTTCTATACCACATTACATTCGATTTTACCGACACTGCACTACAATTTTGTGCTATCGTGGGGCATGTTAAGACATCGATTTAGCTTAATAATTGCGTCATGGAACTTTAAAATTATATATTTCTGCAAATACATATGGTGATGTGTGCGTGAAGCGAAAGTATAAAAGTGACAGTAAACCAGAATAGAATATTCAATGTTTGTCAAATTGCGTTGCTTCCCTAAAAAAGTGCGTATGATACAATCATGCAACAAGTTTTTCTAATAAATGATTAACAGTCTTCAAAATTACATGTATGACGACATGATTTACGTATAAATTATAGGAGAAAAACAATATAGAGCAAAGTTATAATACATTTTGTAGATGAATTAAAAATATCATTATTGTAGTCAGCTACAGAAACATAAACCCATTAAATGTAGTTCGTACTGGTCATTACTGTGATACGGTGATGTACGTGTGATGATAACGGGATAGTGAATACGAATAATATTAAATAGAGCAGATTAAAGTACTGAACATGACGTTTTTCTTACGTAATTACGGTAGAGGCAAAATTCATTCACGCAACGCATTTGTAAAAATCTATTTAAAGCCGTTCCCTTGACAACAGCGTATTGGTAATACCACGTGGGTATATTTGCCGCATTCCGCCATGCAAACGAAAGAGACGGGAAAACAATTCTGACATTATCCACAATTTTTATGGAACTTGTGTAGCTTATACTTTCTATTAAAACGAATTAAAAATATAGACAACGATGACACTCTTTTCGAAGGTGAAGAAGATGGGTGGCATGAAGAGAATTATATTTAACATATTTAATACCTTCAATATCCATTCCCAAATGTCAGCATATGATTCCATATCCATTGTAAATGTTTAATTAATTTTTTGAATTTTGAAAGCGTTGTTGAGCGATTCGATCCGAGATCGTATTGTAACTAACTGACGGCAAGAATGATTTGCACGACTGTCTATGCTAACCCGGAATTAGATTGCAATTACCTTTGCCAAACTTCGGCGGAACACGATGAGAAAATCCTCGAAGACATCGCCAGTCCCCCCTGTCACATCTTCTAATTCCAGAGACATTTTAATTAATTTTTACAATTACTAAATTCGATAAAATTATTTAATATTATTTTTTTATAAATAAGATCACAGACTAATTTCTTCTTTCTTGGAACTACACTAACAGATCAAATATAATACTTTAACTGAATCGAGCACGCGACTGGCGGAACGCGACGATGGAACGCGACTCGAGTCTCCAAGGAGCATGCTCACACTGGTTGTGACGTTGTGAGTGTTGTGACACACTAACTGTTCGGTCGTCGGCGTGCTCTACTCGAGCGCTAAACCGCACGCGGCGCGCGGCGGCGGACTGGGA
>DWTO01001897.1:0-15074 GCA_018244755.1 Jemadia pseudognetus
AGCTGCAATATTTTCAATTTCAATTAAATTTTCAATATTTTTGCAATATTCATTTTTGAATCTCATAATTTAGAACTTGAATGACTAATGAAAGGTTTGTTCAAAACATATAATTAATGATATTAAAAAGTTGACGTTTGAACTAATATTACGCTACAGTTCTTTAGAAACGAAATGTGTACATATAAATTAATGATTACTTTAAGCCTCAGGGCAGTTATAATAAGAGTCAAAAAGATTAATGTAGGTTTAAAAATAACTATTATTATTAATATATCATCATGCCAGATTCCTTACGTGGTAGGTAGAGAGCAGTTAGTGGCAAATATATTAAACTTAACAAATCTGAGGAACATAAAGTTATTTGAAAGTTACCTGTACGTAATGCAGACGAACTCATTAATTTATACGGAATGGATATTTTTAACTCGATATCGATAGAACCACCCCCAGCGACAATCCCTTAATGGCCGCGTTCATACATAAATTTCGTATCCCATGACCGAGCCAAAACAAACTGCTGGCTTCGTAATAATTAACGATCATCCGTATCTATTTTACGGTCGTTTGTAAAAAATATAACTAACAAATCACACTTTATACGCACCTGCTTAGGAACACCCCGTGCGTTAATTCTTGTGTTTTGTAAGACAATTATTCTTCTGTACGGCTTTATACAAAGATAATTACGTATGAATTAAAAATTTAAGGCAATTGTAACAATGAATGTATCAAAGAAGTTTAGAGATGATTAATTCTAAGCGAGCCCCAAAACATAACTATAATTGTATGTTCTAGTAAGTTGATAAAATTCGTTTTCAACTGATAGTAATAAACTTGACGGTTTTAAGTAGTAACCGTAACATCACGCGTGTTATTCCCGAAGAGGTAGGCAAAGGAGTATAGAACACTCCCACGTTTACATTTACGTCCTACTATGGAATAGACGGTGAGCCTATTGCCAAGCGCCGGGCATGTACCCAGACTCCGAGCCACTATTAGAAAATGTAAATTAGAAAAATCTTATAGTGCCCGACCCGGGATTTTCAAGATCTCCCGATCGACAGTCGCCCTTGTAACCAACACGACCAACGAGGCAGTCAAGTTTTAAGTTGCAATATTAATTAATACGTGTGAAGTTGCTAAATGAAGGTTTCTTAACGACTTTTTTGAGGAACGTCGATAATAATATTATAATATCTTATGGCGTCATCAATATTAGTTTTTGAGTGGTAGAATATACCTAATTGCTTATTTTACAACATACGTATACACCAACAATGCAGACAAAGAAAACAAAGGAGCAGTCTCTATTGGACATTCTTAAAATTTCTTCTATAATGGTTTTTCGTTCTAAGGAAAATCAAATAAAAATTGTAGCAATTTGTTTCCTAAGTGTAAACATCTACCCAATTAAAATTCCTATAATAGTTACCGATCAGACATCACTTATTTCGAATTATGTTTGATTGTCCACAGCCCCTTCGTTTATCACGACGACGATGCGATCAAAACTGCAATTTGTTTACCAAATTGTTAGTTTAATAAATTACATGTAAATAATCAGTATTAATCATTCTAATCTTATATTGTTATTGCATTTGTTTTAAATACAATCCCTATATCTTATGGTAGGTAAAAGCTTTAAATATTTTTTAAATTAAATATAACAATATGAACACCATAATAGGAGTTGTTTTACGTTTAGTGATCTTTGTCTATCCATGAGGGAGATTAGGAAAAGATATCTCAATAATTAATACTATTAATGATACTAACTCAATTTAATAGATTGATCTTAACCAACACATTTTTAAAAATAAATCAAGATTTTTGTCACGACAATGTAACGACTGCACTCATTAAATCGTGTCGTATGATGATCGTACAGTCCAAACATACACATTAACGACAGCGTCCAGCTCAAGCGGAACCTTTTCTATAAAGTCATTGAAGTGGGCGTGACGCGACCAATGATTTAAACAAAGCTTTTAGTTGGGATGACATGCCGTTCCAGTAATCGATTTACCTTGTGAGATATATTTAGAGAAGCGCGATCGTTTTTACTTGGTACCTAATTTAAAATTAATAGATTGACGTTTTAATCATTACGTTGAACGAATTGATAAATCGATGTTGCTTTCTGTATATTTTAAATAATTACTTAAGCTACTTTAAGTCTTAGATAGTACGTTACGCTTATTAAGTTTTGTTAATTGAAAGTTAAGATTTTTTTGTGCAGCAATTCCGTTAACTTTACGGTTTTGGATATTTGCAATATTTTTTCGCCCAAAACGCTGGCAGAAATTTTGTTTGAATTTCACTGAAACCAAATTTTATTAAGGGAGAGTGTTTTGATTAAGGAATAAAAATTAACCATGAGAATTATTTAAAGAATATAATTATTACTGTGCAAATATATATAAAATTATCAATACGCAAGTTAGGTAGCAGTAATGGCCCGAACATATCAACTTGGGGCGAGCTTCTGCGGTTATCGGTAATACACTATTAATGCCTAAACAGAATCAATGGATCCCTTGAGGTGTCCCTGACTCCTTTATTATGACGCTGTAATATGTATGAGGGTCATTTTATTACTGACCTCTCGTGAACGATGGGAGGTTTCGTGTTCGAGAGAATTTATTAGTATTTTTTATTAATGTATCTATATGTTTGTCAGGGACATGTTTTTACAATTTTAAAATGTGAAATATTAAAATGTGAAATAAATCATGATAAATCCCATTCAAATATAAATAAGTTGATCGATATTGAACTCAAATATTGCAACCTAGCCTAACTTAAAGTTTAGGTTCCTAGTTACAAAACAATTCTTTCATTCATGAAGAAAAATCATAAAATAACCTAGATATCGGTTCATTGGACTTAAAACAATCGTAAAGGACTCGAAAGAATCACAAAAAAGATTTACAATACGAATATAATGGACGCAAGTGCGGAGATAGGCGTAGAACCACCTATCTTGAGCTAACAAATAATATACCTACTGATTCAGAAGGCACCAAAATGACGTGCGTATGTGAAGAGAGTGAGGAGTGTAGAAGTAGCTTGGCAGACCTGTTAGGGTAGAGATATTTATGTCTCATTCATATTCTCATTGCCTTCCCCGTAATGGATCTAGCGTGACAATGTATGATTAATACATATTTTCAAGCCAGGTCCCTTACGGGATAGGGAGCGAGCACAGACTAATAATAATACAGTTACATTGCTGACGTACTTATTGTACAATGTACGACTTGTACTTTCTCAACATAAAAAGGCCATGAGAAACAAGATCAGATTTACTTAGCAGATGGTTGGGTTTTGTGCGAGCAACATCATCTGGCCAATGAAGTAGCAGAAGCGTTCACCTGTACCCACACATTGCGCGCAACCTGACACCAGGGCCACTGTATGTCCACTCGTCTCATTCACTTAAGCAGATAAACTAAATTCTGGCTCAACAGTTTATTCGAATATTTTGATTATCCCTAAAAAACCTAGGTGACTCAAGCCGATACATATTTAAACTTGTATTTTTTCGAATTGTGTCGTAGAACTTCTGCACTAGAAATTTGTATTGTAAGTGTTAGTCGAATTCGAATTTCGAATGTTGAATTCACGAAGTGAACGGTATGTATCTAAAGGTGGAGTTTTTAAAAGAATTTTTGGAAAAAGCTTCGTTCATTCAGCAGTTTTCAGTTGACTGTCGTTCGTGTATTCTCATACTTCTTTGAGTAACTGTGCATCCTTACAATTGTTTTGCATTTCGATTTAAATTACTAGACGTCATTGTTATAACCAAGGAGTTGTTCATCTAAATGAGAATCGTTTTGAACTAAATTGTGTTACAAGGCAGATTTTTTTCACTTCTTTATCGCGACTATTACGTGGTTGATCAAATATTTCACATAAAATGTATTGTTATTTCGGCTCTACAAAATTCGAATTCAATCTCTAATATTTATGATAATTCTAAGTATTTCCATTAATAGTACATAATACATTATTTTCATACACGATTACAAGACAAGTGTTATTTTTAATAAACCTTACATGCAAGATTTATAATTAAATCAAGCGTTGCGACACACCAGACAAATCTGCGACGCATTCTCACGGATATAACTACCGTGTGAATATATAAAGATCCTTTGTCACAATCATGCAATCTCGTGCATGCAACAAAATGTCACATACCCTGTTGTGACTTGAAATTGACCTGACAAATAATGCAAAACTTTCACCTCTTTGTTACCAGAAATATCTATTAATAGATAGGTACGTTTCCCACTATTACATCTTTCATACTTGACAGAACCGAATTCGAGATTATGCAATTCTATTGCGCTTTTGTCACGTTTCGCGGTCTCATTCCCACGCCTACACGTGTTGAAGATGCATGATGCACTAGCAAAAAATACAACCATACAATTTAAAGTTCAGTGGCAGAAAAAATACGTATTGTGATTTGGTGTTATAGCCCTGACGTGTGCTGCTGTTGGACATAACGATATTTCTGATATTTTAGAGATTAGAACAAGATGGTGACCTCCTGTAGGGTAAATCTCGGAAATATTTTAATGATGATAATAGTACGTAATAGTATGTATTTGAGAGTGTATTCCACTCTTCTACCTAGCTCTTCGGGGATTACAGGCGTGATGTTGCGGTTTAGTATCTAATGAAGTCTTCTGTTTTCATCACTCTATTCAAACTCACAGGCCAGTTTCGAAGATTTGGCATCATCATCAGCCATCATTAGCCTGCACCTGACTACAGAGACTACGCATATCTTACACCGATACATCAGCCCAGGTTAAGTTAGAAATCTCTAAGTCGTACGTCAGTTTTGTCATACTTTCCACTACAACGCTGAGGCACACTTAACTTGAAATTCGTGGGAACATAAATTCTAGAACAATTTCAAGTGTCAGCTCGACGAATTCTGTTCTATATTAGTCTAAGAAATAAAATGACATGAACTTAATTTTTTATTTTTTGTATACCAGTGTGAAGATGAAAATATTTATTACCTACATAGTGTACTGTATTCTCAAATACAGAACGGTAAAAAAATCGATATAAGTACAGACACACCAGCATTGATGATAATGATCAAAGTGAGAGTTCACTTTTGTTTATCATTATTATTATCATCATCAAACTCTTTTATCATTCTCCCGTTACAAGCAAGTGTACTATTAGAATGAAAAGGGTTCTATCAATAGACGGTAGCCAATATTTTTTGCTCTCCTTTATGCAAATATGATATATGGGCAATAGTTTTAGGAATTATAATTGGTCGACGGAGCGTGCGTAGTGGAGAGGTGATTAGTGAACATACGACCGTTGTCGATGCCTAAACTGGTCGCTCCCTATTAATTCGAAATTGAACGTGGACCGGACAATTGAAACAGTCAGTAATGGACGAAGTTCGGTTAAACACGTTTTGTGGGTAATTATGGTCGTCCAATTGCAGGGACACGCGCTTTACGCCCTGGTTTTAGTACGTAACGTCGGACGAAATTTTATTAACAATTATATCGCTTAATTGTTTTTAAACTGTTTAACAATTTTTTCAACATTTCGGTGTTTTTGAATATAGATATGAAATTGCTTTCAATATGAAATCGCATTGCCCTTTCCTTATCCCTTTACTTTAGTATTAAAGTAGAGAATACTATAGTATAGTAGAGAAGAAAAGAGAAGAGCAGAGAAGAGAAGACACGTTTTATTTAAGAATTTTCGTTTTACGCACTTTCTCCGTTATTCGGTCACTTTAATTCACCTTCAGCTTTATCACTGAAATATGATTTATTATACTTGTCACTCAATTTCAGAAAAATCCTTCAATCACTGTTTGATACAATATTAAGATGTATATTCAAAGCACTATGCTCGCTGCTCGTTACCAGTTTGCTATATAACGCGCCCCTTAGTATACAATTCAAAATGTATCCATGTGTAGAAATTCTAAATTTGGATCGTGAATTTTAACCACTCTATTCAATTTCCATGGGCCTTTATGCAATTGCTTCGATTTTGTTAAAATTTAAGGGGTATTACATTACCTATATTACTTTACTAATGATATACATATGTAGTTCTTTAAGTTATATGTGTAACTGTATAAAGATATAATAAGATACATACTACAGTCTGAACACTGAGCACTAGAACTGAACACTGAGCACTAGAATTTATATCAATATATTCATATTGATATAAATTCTAGTGCTCAGATTTATTCTATAGTCTTGAAAAAATACAAGCTTGTATGTGCACTGATCAACTCAAAACAAACAACTGTGTAAACAATCGCTTGATATAGTATTATTATATCTCAATTTTAAGGTAGGAAGTAAACTTTGTTTCCTCCCAAAATTAAAGCCTAAGCGACTGATTGTGGAGTTGTCAAATGTTGCATATTTATTGTAAATTATATACATATAGCAAGCCGAAGACAGGGCGCGGTGGCGCTCTTTGGGAAGGCCTATGTCCAGCAGTGGACTGAGATAGGCTGATGATGATGATGATGATATTTAGAATGCATAACTAAACAGTTATAGTAAGTAGTAATATCAATAATCTTCACTTTATTTAGCATTCTTTATTTTTTATCGGTTAGAAATCAATAGAGAGGGGTTCGCTCGATTTAAATGAACAAATTTAACTTCAATTATTTTGAAGTGAGCCGGGTCGGACCGTATCCTTTTCACGTTCACCCTTCCCCTCATTACAATCCACAATTCTCCATTCCTACATCTAGATAAGAACCACCCATCTTTATTTTTCTGCCACACTCCCTTCTGTATTTTGCTTTTTAGGGGCGCGTTCATTTCATTCCGAAATCAATTCGTAGCAAACGAATTCAGTTTTCGTATTCGCTGCAGGAAACTACTGATGAATTTTACTGATAAACGTACATTCTATTATTGTATGGGATATGCTCTTGTGATTTGTTGTATGGAATTCAACTTATGAATAACAATGTTAGATATGAAGGGATAAAAAATTTATTGTTCAACACAATCGAGTTCAACTACTTAAACCAAAATTAAATTCAATACTGTTTTTGTAATCACAAAAGATAAAATACACAATGCCTTAACAAATATTTCTGAACAAGTTTCGAAACATGTATGACACTTTTGATGAGTAAATTGTAAGGGAAATACTCACGAACTCAATCGTGAGGTTGGGCCGCAATCCGTGGCGCCATCTCACGACGTCCAACGTCAAATCCGAGAGAAGTGAATGCATGTAGCCGCTAATAGCCTGTAGACATCACAAATTGGCACCATTAGCCTCTTTTCGTAGCAAATCTCTAAAATTATCGACGTCCAATTAGAGTATTTTGTTACTTTCCGTCGTGTTCATTTAGCGCTGTCATGACTATTGTTTGCTCAGTCAGACGACACGCTTCCGCTCTCGGGACAATAGTTGTTCTCACGACACGAATCGTATCACTTTCGAATTATTCCCGCTGTTGTTGAGATTTAGACTTGCAGCCGGCAATCAGCTGTTTATGCCATAATTGAATATCAAACAAGATATTTCGAAAAGCATATCGGTTTATGATAATAAGTGGGGTGTTTTCATTGTTTCAATAACAAGTAATTCCCAGGCAAAAAGAATTGAATCCTATAAATTAGTGCTCACCGAGTATCCCCAGTAGGTACGCGATAGAACAATAATCTTTTTCCAGGTTTCTTATATGTGTGTTCTGTATAACTATCGTAAATATATTGTTACATTAATATACTGAAATGACTTTATAACTGTGTAAACGTGATATAATCACTAAGCTACTTAATAATAGGCGATCTGCTCATTTGCCACTTGTTTATCGTTATACGACCGCACCTACACGTATGTTATTCAACGTAGTAATGGGCCTGTCAAAAAATCTCATAAAGTAAAAAGCCAAGCCGCCCTAATATATAGCAATTTCATATTCGTGAAATGGCGCACGCACCCACGCTTCGTGGCACTCGTCACCGATCTATTTTGCGAGTGTTGTGTATGAAATGGAATGACACTCTGGTTGAACTTTGAAGAGGACACCCGAAAGTGCTGAATGCACTTTGTGCCTTATTAACTGCAGAATATCGATCAAAATCGTGTTTTGTTAGTAGCAATTTATCTTGGTCTACTGAGCGTAGTTGCATCGTCAGCTCCCTTGTATTGCGCCCTAATCGAATCGCTGTACGCTTGGTGTCTCCCGTCTTGTGGGTCCGACCCCAATTCCGGACATGATGGGACAGGAGTCGCGATGCTGAAAATAAATAAGAAGAAATCAAACGGGGATTTAATTGGTATCCAATTCTTCTATATTGTATTATTGACTATTGTTACCGTATCCACTTTTCATATTTCTTCGGGATACTAATAAAAACGGTAGTACGAATATGTGCTTCTTTAGACCCTTTCAGCGAAGATACTTTTATTACAACGCCGGATGGAACGTCGTAGGCAAAATATGCCATAAAATATTTAGCTCTGCATAAAATGTGAACGGGAAAGCACTAAAGTACTGGGAGTGTTCAGTGCTTATTTATTGAGGAATCATTCTTATTCTAATAAGACTAATGGAAAAGCAAGATACTTGCATTGGAGCTATAAAAATGAGTTGCTGAATATGAAAATACCAATAACATTAATGGTTTATATTATCACTTTCTCCCGACTTTATTAGAATACTAATAAGCCACCAACATATAACATCAAATTAGATTTTTTTAGTCCTGAAAGTATCATGTGTTTTGCAATTCTTCCTTAATAACCCTTACAGCAGATTTTTATATTGGTATATTCAATTGCAGAACATGAATATACTTCTAAAGAAGAATTAATGTATCACATTTCGCTACTATTAAGCACTGTTGGCGTTAGAGAAAATACACATTTATTTGCGCTCCCTTATAAATTGTATATAAATAGTTATACCTAATTTGGCGATGCTTAGATACTTGCGTGACGTATGATAGAGATAATTACGTTTATCTTTGCTGTTGTGATAGATCTTAACACCATGTGGTATGGATTATTTATAATATACTGTGGTGATATTAATTTTGTCATAGAAATCAAAAGCTAAGTTAAGGTCGCGTGCCACTGACTCGACGTCAAGCATTCTTTCGTCATGCTCGGCTGGAACAAATTGTCTAGATAGGGGAGTGTTTATACGCGTTACGTTGGCAGCACAGGCTATGTGAATCTATTATTATTTTAACAGATAATTATTATTGACTAAAACTGTCATGCTATGAGTGAGTTCAGAGGCGTGTTGTTGAAGAGGTGACCAATGAGATGAGATGAAGAAGAGATGATGACAGATGAGATGATAATGATGATCAATATAAATTTTAATTGAAATCCTGAACATTAGGACTTTGTTAAAAAATTTTGGTAATAAAACCAATTTAGCAAAATGTATTAGTGTAGGATATATTTATGTCATATAATATAGGATATTGGATGGATTCGAAACTACAAAGTTGAACTATCCCCATAAAATATATGTCCATGAAGCTGATACGTAATTTAATCGTGCTTATAGTCACTTAGATACTTGGAAACTTTCAATATTGAAATTAGCGCATATAATTGAAAAAAAAGACAGTCACTTTTCTACTGCATAGGCACAAAGGTATTATTTCTATGATATAATAATATATACATCATGTTAATAGGAGACCTCAGCTATAACCTAAACCATATTTCATACTGAGACAAAACGTAACTGTCGAAACGTGGGAATGTACTACACTCTTTTGCCTACCTCTTTGGGTATTACAAGCGTAATGTTTTGTATTAACACAAAAAATGAATTGGATTTATTTTAATGATCCTGCATAAGCAACGCACACATGCTTCAGAATTATGACAAATGCAACATCCGGAATAAAATATCCAAGACCCCTTTTGTTTGGGCACAAATATCAGTTACATTAAGAGATGTTTGTTGGATATCCAATGCGATGTTATTTAGAAACAAGATATAATTATAATGAAATTGATATATTAAGAAATTTTCTGCTTATTTCTTCGCTGTGAAGTATCAACTTCTTATTAGTGTAACAAGAGTTTCTCTTATAGGCTGTGTTGTCTCATTGCTCCCTAATAGTACTAACATCTTCTAATACATCATGGTGTCAGTAACAGCAGCGCGGGCAGTATGTTTCAGCCGCTAAACAGCAGTTTCAAGTATATTGGGTATTAAAGGTACGACGAGCAAAACACATTGAGTTGTGAGGCATTGATACTTCATATTTAGAACACTTCATCATTATTTAATCTTATGATTATATCCTGTATAAAATCGAATATGATGTTTACATTACCATGCTTAAATATTATGAGAATTTTATATTTTACGTAATTCCCTGTCATACATATCTGTGTCTATTTCGTTATTCTCACACTTTACATAATATTATTATTATTACCCGACCTTTAGGTTTCAATATTTTAGTAATTAAATTATAATTTATATTATTCATATTAATAATTGAACCCTATGCTTTGATTGCTAACACGTTAAATAAAATCGTCTTATAAGAATCATATTGTCGAGCTCAGTAGAGCTTGGTAATAAAAATCGTCTTATGTTCATTCTAATTTAATATATTGTAGTATTACTTTACGTATTACGAAATCCGATTTCCGTGTTGCTTATTCCACTTGATGCACCATAAATATGGATTGCTGTCCAGTTCGGAACAGACCAAGACGTTTGAGCTTTTACATTTTCACGCATGAATACGATTCTACGTCCGTATTGAATATTTATAGCTAGGAAAGTTTATTATATAATTGTTCTTGTAAAGTGGTGTTCGTATTTAATACTCCGAACGTTATATGCAAATTTACAAGTAGAACATTTCATTATTATCTTATTGTTTATTAAAATCCACTTGGAAATTGATTTGTAATATATGTTTTAGCATTATTTTTAGCTTTAATAATACCTCATAAATTTTATTGAAATGACTATTAGAACACTTTTATCCAAATTTTAACATTTTTTAATATTTAGAACTTCTTTTATTAAAATACATATATCTGTACTTTTGTGTATTAAAAACAAGCTCAACGAACAAATAAACCAATGTTCATTGCGAAAAACATTTAACAAATGAACTTCACAAAATTTCACAATAAAACTAAGTTAAGTACTCGTATATTACTAAGTTTCGTGCAACAATGATACAATTTGTAGTTTTCTATTAAATACAAAAAGGGCATATAACAGGAAAGTGGAAGAGGTCTAGTTTCCTGTTACTTATGATAACGTGCAACAATTTCATAGCGGGAAGCCTTTTTGTGAAATGGGGAGACAATTGTAATTTTCCACGCCAGTGCACCTCGCCGCGAAGAGAAAAATGCTCAGTTTTTCTGTCTGAGAGCGATCTAAACGGCGGATTTTATTTTTTATGACGTCATTAAGTCGAGGAAGCCGGAGCAAATAGAGCCTGCGGTCACGGGTCCCCATTGTTAAAACATTTAGGACTAAAGGTGTCTCAATATGAATTTTTAAAGATGTTTTAATTTAAGTATTGTCTCCTGTATTGATGTGGAAAGCAAATGTAATATATTTTTACGATTTTCTTTTTTACCTTCATACAGTAGTAGTAGTAGTAGTAGTATTTAACGAGTAATGTATTTGAATCATAAAATATAACTTGTAGAACACCGATTGAGTGTTATTATAGTTCGTTGTAGCGTTTTAAGTGACGAAGAAGGATACGATTCTGTTTATGTCAAAAATACTTTCATCAAAGAAGAAACTTATTATTATTATCTTATCTACCTTATAACTTATTATCTTATTATCTTATTTACCTTTTTTCTTCATTTCTTATTAACGTACAAAACTCATATCTTCCCCACCTAAATAATCGTCCTTAAAAATTATAATCCAATGCAGTATTACCAGCTGGACACAATATGCGGACCACCGCGATGTTTTTCCACGTGTACCTTGTAAAGCGAGAATGTTCTGGTCTCTGGAGATTTACTGTACGGGCGACGATAAACAGCAGAGTATTTGACACCCACTCACAGACATATACTTGTAACGTAAAGTGAACTGGGACCAACCCGCCTTATTGGCTTGTAAGAAGTGATGCGTGAATATTTAAGAGGTATTCTGACATAATACGAATCATGTAGGTATGGGTAACATCAAAAGTGATTGATACTGAAGCTAGTTAGTGAAGTGATGATAAATAGAGATTTTTTGCAAACTTATTATTTATTAATAATTTTACATGGAGATACCAAGGTTCTCCCAAAGAAGTACCTTCTGCAGGAAATGACAATGATATAAATAAAGGTAGTTTCGATAATTTTTGTGGGACTTATTTAAGTTATTCTTGACATTAACGTTAAAGTTATAAAATTGCATAACCTATCATTTCATATAGGTATTAAGATATTTCAATTTGCACCCAAACAAATAAAATTCGATGAAACATTTAAAAATCTCACTGTAGAATATTTCACAGTAAAATTTTAAACTCCAGCTATACAACAAGAATAAAAACGAGGTGAAAATGTTCACACATCGCTCCTTTATTTTGGTGGTGTCTTTATTTGGTTGTTCCCCGAAATTGGACATTCTGTATTTAAATCTCGAACGCGACGGGGGGGCGCCACCGTCATCCGATCTACAATTGCTACTGTTTACGCCGTCGTATCCCATAAGCCAGCCATCCGAGCACATACATACTATCAGGTTTCATGCTCGATAGATTAAATACGACTCGCATTAACTAACACATTGAGCATGTGAAGTGGAATATTTACTTTAAAGGCGTTTTTTGTTCAAGTTCTTAGTTTATTTTTATCGGAATCCGTGCAAAAAACACGCGAAATGTTAAAATGTTTGGTTCTTTTCATCAAGAGAGTAGCATAAGTATTAGTGGTAAATGACCGGTGTTGCCTATGAAAATTTGCAACAAACTTGGAATCGGTTTGGACTCTTAAGTCAGTATCAATTGTTATTGATAGCCCAGAACACGAATGCACGGGGATTGTTAGTAACAGTAGGCCAGTTAATAGAAATTATTGTGTGTTCATTTAGTGTTAATCAGTATCTGTCGTAGCTAAAGTGGAACACAGACGAGTTTTATCACCTGCTAAAAGTCAGAATTTAGTAAACACATTTAGATAATTCAAAGAGATGAGGACGATACGTGCCATTTATGAAAATGGTATTAATGAGACAATTTGTACGTGTTGGAAAATTGATAATAAAATAATAAGTGTAGACAATATGAGAATAAGACAATTTGCTATTGCATATTAAAATTTAGTTACATATACTTTGATGCTCCCAAATGCAAAGGTTGTTTATAAGATACGCCAACAAGCAGACTATAACACAAATTGCTTTGAAAGCCATTGTTTTAAGCTATGTAGAAATAGACGTAACTATGGTACAGCTATAGCTTTTGCGGACCGTTTCTATGCATGTTTAACCACCTGTAATAATAGTTTTATTTGAAACTTATTTTATGTTAATATGGATCAGATATATAACTAATCAGTTTAAAAATAGAACGTTTAATAATATTGCTTAAATGCCTTTTCGCGTATCTTCTAAACTTTCATCTATCCGTTCATCGAACACTACCTAACTCATCTCCCTTGAGGTAACGGGTATAACAATTTTAATGACGAACATTTCTGTAAACACTCGAAGAACCCGTTACTTGCAATTTGCTGTAATCATTCGCAAAGCAAGCAGTCATTTTGGATCAGAAACTCATTTGTGGTCCACTTTAGATATCAAACATTTTCTCTCCATTAGACGATAACTTCGTATAAATACCTACTTTTATCTTCATTGGTATCTGAAATTTACTTTTATTAAATATCAGGTAATTTTCAATTTATAACAACTAACGATGATGAAACAAATTTGTGTCGTACAATAGCCATTTTATCTTACCTAATTACTTTACTATACTACCCTCAGTTTCTCGGAAAAACACTAACAATAAGGACCAATTTAACAACTAAATAGAAATTATATCGTGAACACCCAAGTAGGTGTATAATAGGTAGGTACTGTCACCCATTTGCGGTAGAACCATGAAAGAAACAAACAAATCAGCGGACACGAGCCGGTATATACTCGGTCTCATTACAGTGCGCTCGAGCGCGTAATTCTGCGGTCGGCCGCCAGAGGTCGCTGCACGCGTCGCGGTTTTGTCGCTTGAAACGAGTTTAGTTCAACTGCTGGTTTAACAGAATGATCACTGTTCATCTATAATTATTGAAATAAAACCCACGAAAAAAGTTGCGGGTGATCCGAATATTTTTGTGTGGTATTTTTTATCAAAACCAAATGTACATCATTACGTAGGTATTCGTACTCGCTGATTGCTTAAGTTTGCTACAATATTTTGATTTTATTATCATTTTGTATAAAAAATTTACTGGTAAGAAGTCTGTCCAAGACAGGTGAATAAGGGTAATAAATGATCTAATTATCTAATATGTATTATATGATAGACGTATGTAACACAGTACCGTAGTTAATTTCCCAGTAATGCAACACGATCTCATTATAAGGCGCTCGGTTGAGTGATTCTGTGGTTAGAAGCCAGAGGTCGCCACGTGCCACTTCGATTTGAACAAGGTTCGAGCGGTCTGATGAGCGTTTGCCGGATAATTCATTTGGATTCCGTTTTCTTAATAATTTGTGGTTATAACTGTTTGAAGCTGGGATGGCGCTGAAACTTTTATTGCTGTTATAAAATTGAAAACTCAAAAATATTATATATAATTTTCTAGGGTCAAATATTTCAAAATTAACTGTACATGGGCATGTTTATAAAGTTTATATTATATTTTAAAATTCATTCATTCATTCGAGGCAGTCATTATATTATATTTTATTATCTCTATTCAAATATAATTTTGGTAACATATCAGTAACTCAGTGATTGCCACGTTGGTCGTGTTGGTTGCAGTTGCGACTGCCGATCGGGAGGTCCCGGGTTCGATTCCCGGGTCGAACACTACAAAATTTTCTAATTTAGATTTTCTAG
>DWTO01001898.1:0-15074 GCA_018244755.1 Jemadia pseudognetus
CCATAATAACTCTATTTATAACTCTACCATGAATATTTAGCATATTACAGGGCATGCGTTTGTTAAATCATGTACCTGTACTCAATTCCAGTCGCGACATTCGCCCAGCATCCAAAGTCAGGTAGAACAGCGGAGCGCAAAGGAGCGAGAGCGAGATAGAAACGACAGAAGCGACAGAGGAGAGCGCGGAGAGCGCGGCGACAAGGGCGAGCGCGGCGAGCGGGACGAGCGCAAGGAGCGCGGCGACCACCACCAGTCTTCCAACCGCGATAGTGTAGTGTATAATAAAGCTGTGAGTACACCGAGACATATTGTTATTTGATGGTAGGGCCATGTCACTATCATCGTCATTATGTACATGATCAGTATTTCTTAGTTCCTTGCTAATCCTAGGTTTCTCTATTGAGGAGTTTATACAGTTAATTTCCATGCTACTAACGTATATTTTTATGTACATCATACATATGTTTAGTACGCATGTGTACCCTACATATGTTTAGGTGGGACCGCGCACCAAGCTTCGTTGAATTTAATCGTTCTTATTCAATTGTGACGTTGCAGGTGTCACCGCTGGACCACAGAGGGGCCAACAGCGAGGAGAGCAAGGTGCGGCGGCACGCCTACCTGCAGCAGCTCATCTACCCCCTCCTTAACGAGGTATTTTTTTATAAATTCTCATTAGAAGTTGGTTCCACGTCCTCGGACGTGAAACTTATGTCTGTCGTTATTGTGAGTAACGTGAGTGAAGCTAAAGTGCTTGTGTGTGTGTGTGTGCGGCAGCTGGCGCGCAAGCACGGCGCGGGCGGCGCGGGCGGCGGCGCGGCGGCGCTGGCGGAGCTGCGGCGCGCCTTCGAGCTGGCGGAGCGCGCCGCGCCGCACCTCACGCGCGCCTTCGTGCAGCAGGTGCGCAGCGCGCGGGCAGACACATAATAATATCAACATTTACATTTTTACTTTTATATCAGTCAGATTACTTACTTAATTTTGTTAATATATTTATAAAGTATCCGCGTGGATGAGCGGGTACCCAGCCATACGTGCTCATCGGCACATGGCAGGGGCTCTGGCACCTTGATTGTTACCCATTTAAAATTAATAATAAATAAATTTTCAATTTTTGATTTTTTTGAAAGCTTTATATGTAGTCAAATTTATCTATACCTAATACATATCACATGACAATATAAACACGTACGAAATGCTTAATAGTAACATAGTTAATGGTTTTCCTACTCTCCATGTAACAAATTGTTGTTCTAATTCTCCCTCCCCGGCCTACACCCGCTTCCCTTTCCTCGCTCCCTCCCCTCGCTCCCTCCCCCCGCCGGATGTCGTCCCTGGCCGACGCCCTCGCCGCAGACACTTCTACAACGTAAAGAAATATTTTACAAACGGTTCATAAACGCAGGTGGTGCAGCGCGTGGCGCAGCCCGGCGCGCCGCCCGCGCCGCCCGCAGCGCCCGCGCCGCACTGGGGCAGGTGCGTGCCCTGCGGCTCGTTCCGCGCTACCTCCCACACAGTTTAACTGCCTCTCGATCGAACGCGCTCACAAGCGCGACCGCCGACCGACAGCTCCCGGGTTCAATTCCCGGTTCGAGTACTATTTAATTTTTGTAAATTAGATGCTCCAGTAGTGGTTGCGAGTCTGCAAATGTCCCCGGTGTATGGTAATAGGCTCACCACCAAATCCATAGTGGTACATAAACTTAAATAGTAAAAGTGTAATAATGTGTAATACACTCCTATGCCTACCTCTTCGAGACTTACAGATGTGATGTTACACATATGTAACATTTTAAAATGTCAATATATTACAACATAAGCATTAACTGAAAGTAAATATCCTAGCGGACCGAAACATATCGTTTCCACGTTTCTCAGCCAAACTGCCAAGGAAGACATACAGTTTGTTGATATGTATCTATATCTTCGAACACATGTTATCTAGAATTCTAAATCCGAACACGTTTTTGTTAGGGTCACGTGTTCAACCTTAAAGCATATCTGCACTCTTCATAAGACTCGATTGCAGCTAAATATTAGCCTGTCGTATAATAATAATTGCCGAAACATTATGAGTTATCGAATGAAGTGACCACTCCTCGAACGTTACAGATCTCCAAGGGAAACGGTAATTAACTCAATATCGAGTGGCCCGTATGGTTATATGCGAGGGTTAATATAAAGAGACGATGTATCTCATTTAATAATTATTATCGAAACGATCATTAATTTATGCTTTTTTCTGTTCACAGGGATCTATAATATTCCCGCGGCCTGGCCGCCTTTGCTGTGTTCTCCGCGGCTACACACACACTCAGGCACTTACAAACAAACAAACACACAAGCAAAAACACAAAATTATATATATACTTACACACACAAATAACACACACACACGAATGCCACTCATTCAGCCCCTCGTGCGACCAGCAAACGTCGACCACTCGAAGCCTTCGAAATGACACGGAGCTGCCTTAAATACTATAGTTGTTAGATATTGAATACTATCGACCAATACTAAATTTAAAAAAATACTATTACGAGCGCAGTGAAGGACTATAATGTCATACTGAACATTACGTTTAATAATTTACATGAAAAGAAAAAGATAAAACTCTTGGGTCCTTTCAAATAGACCGACCCGGAGACTGGAGCGGATTTCGATCGTATTTAAAATAGAACTTTAAATCATTGCAAAAAAGTCTATTTTTACATTTCAGTTCGTTTATTACATGAGGCTGTTGGAACGCCGACACGCCACAATTTCGAGGTCGTTCTATTTGAAATGACCCTTGATAAGGTTACAAAAAATGTATTTTTTAATCCAAGATCTCTATATATAATTCCATTACTTATATTTCCCGAACGTAATGTTAGTGCTTCGACACGCTCGTACGTGTGCACGCGCGCTTTGAGTTGTACTTCTTTGGAATATTTGGAGATGTTCAATATATAGAGATACTGGCGCGGGAAGCGCTGTGGTGGGATATTTAAACGAGCAACTGTTACAAGAAGTGTCCTGTTAGTTGCCAAATTAGATCATTGGTTTTCGTATATGTTTATTGCCGTGTCCCAGCAAGATGCCATTGTGACGTCATCGGCAGCGTCCCCGGGCCAGCTCTCATCCGGCAGACAATTGTCATACGTTTCCTTGTAAGTAGTGTTCGGAGACGTTTCTGGTGAGGTCGCCGTCGTATCCGAGGGTCGAGCGATGATACTCCACTCATTATAAAGAAATTCCGAGAAAGTGAAGTACGGAATATAAAATATTTATCGAATTTTAAACGCTCCTAAAGAAGTATAACTTAAGTAGTATATATACGAATATGTATATGATAAGTTTGAGGCTGAGTACGTAGTGTATATTGTATCGAATAATACGCTAATGATACGATGTCCCTCACGACCCCTATTCGCACATCACTTGGCTTCGGGGGTGCGTTTATAAGATAGCACGGACCCGTACCCTCTATTCACATTGTCATGTCTATAAACGCACCCTGCGATTCGGCTCTAAAACGTTATCGATTCCCGCTTATTTTATAATGTGTAACGAAAAATTAATTTACTGCCAATGTTGGTCATATCGGTATATACGTATATCGTTATTATTACGTATTGAAAATAGTGTTTTTGTTCTCCTGTTTTGAGGTTAATTTGTAAACAGTCACATAAAGAGCACACGAGTTACTAAAACACATTGCATACGTGCTACTTTTTCTGTGTATTGTTATGTATTCGAATTCTTGCTTGTCTATTGCGACCAGAGACAATTGTGTGTAGTCGCTACCGAGTCACAAACTTGCAATGCCATAGTGTATTAAATTAAAAGGAAAAAAAAGATATATGTAATGACGTAATGAATACTTAAGATGGTTATGTCTTATAATATTTTATATTCTATGCGTTGTTTATGTAAATATCATTTTTAGTTTTGGCATTAGAAAGTACGAGGGTCGCGTCACTTCCGTCTCGCCTTTGAATATTGCGACACTCGATTGTGGACCTGATCTGCATTGAGTCCGAAGAATTAGCAGCGTTTGACTGTTTAGAATAAAACGAAAATATAATATTCTGTTTTGCGTTCTATTGTATAACGTTCTCTGCCGTAATCTTGTATCAATAAAAATATTAAATTGCGTTTTAGTTTAAGAAAGCGTTCACTTATTTAGTGTAACTAGGTAGCATTATTACTGCTTATCTCAAATAAATGGTACAGATTTTGAATCATCGTCAAAAGTTTAAAATTAGAACTTTGCACATCACTCTAATTGCGAAGTAACGTGGGATGTAAACGTAACGGTGAAACCTGCGAGTGCACTACACTCCTCTGTCTGCCTATCTCTTCGCGGCTTACGGGCGTGGTGTTACGTTCACAGTAAAGAATAGGGTGTCGAATCGAATTTCAGAATTAAATGTCGTATTCGAAGGCGAGATGAGTGCGCGGGGACTGTGGCGAGGGCCGCGCTCGCACGGAGGCTCGTGTGTCGCGGCGGCCCCTTGTAACTGGATCTTTATTAACTTATAATAAATGTAATGGAAGGTTAGCGCGGGCGCGCCGCTGCGCTCTGCTGTTTTGCCATAACTGTTTACTGTTTTTTCATCTAAAATTAATGTTTTTGTACTAACACGAGTTTTGCGTAGAACTCCGGACCGTTCCTTCGTCGGTCGGATAATTTTTATCCAAAAGTGAATAGTTGAACGCTTCACGACGGAACATGTAACAACTTGTAGTACTTCTCTAGTGTCATTCCAGACAAAAGACAATGTTGTCGGCATTTATAGATAATTTTTGTTTTGGTTTTCTTTTCGCTCGTTAAATCTTGAAGTAATAATAGTAGTGGGCCTTGTTCTAAATAATGATTGTGGATTCGATGCACCTGTGAACAGACGGTTTATAAAGAATGTTATAAAATTAATAGTTTAGTTTTTTGAAACATAGCTCTTAGTTGTTTGTGTATTTGGGTTAGACGACGATGTTTTAAATTTAAAGGTAAATAAATAATAACTGTGACTAATTATATGGGAGTTCTAAAGTAATATTAATATTGATACCACTGTTGCAAATGTTATCGTTATGTATTATTTTGGTGTAGAGTAAGACGAGGCGACTGGAGGTCGCCGCAGCGTGGCGCGCGGCAACCCTTGAGTTTAATGTTAAAACGCAAGACGCGCCAGCGGCCCCGGGGCCGGAGTAAGTGAACGAAGCATGCTTAGTACGCGACAATATTTAGCAATCGGAATATATATATGTATGTATGTATAGAGTATATGATTACGAAGACTACAAAAACAATTATTATCGCTGTGTAAAAATGTAAACCTAATAATATAAATGTGTAAATTGTGTAGTGTAATATAGAGATATAAAGAAAGCTGTTTATGGAGTGTTCTCGTCGGAGCGGCGCGGCGCCGCTGCCCACGCCCTGGCCACCGCGGCCCAGCGCTGGGCGCGCAGGCACTGCACGGCTCGTCGTGCGGTGCGCGCGGGCGCCGCGCCGCCCGCGGCGCGGAGGGTCGCGTTCATTTCGACGACAAATCAAAAATTATTTTTCCACTCGACGGTATTATAATTGTGAACGGAGCGTGTAGTTTTTAGACGTGGGCGATATTGTTGATTATTGATTAAATTAGCTGTTTGTTGCGTTGGACCGCGGCGGGGGCGGGGCGGGGGCGGGGCGGGGCGCGGTAGCGGTTCGTAGTCGTTGCCTACCGAGTTGGCAAGATGTTCGGGATCGCGTCGTTCGGTTCGTGGGTATGTCATTGCGATTGCATAGATATAAAGAAATAAATGTATATTATTGAAACGATCTAAAGTCAGGACGCGGGCCCGGTGAGCGCCGCGGTGGGCGGGGCGAGTGTTGCCACTCGAGAACTTCGCAACGAAACATCCCGCTCTGAGAATAACTGTGATATAAATAGGCGACGTATCGCATCGGAGCAGACAGGAAAGACGCGACCGGCTGCGTGCTGCGCGCTCGCCCTGCGCCGGGAGCGGCGCCCCCTCAGTGCACATTATACGAATTGAAATATAAAAAATGTTTTCTTGAAAACACTGAAGCATGCACTCAGCACCGTACTAGGGCGGTCTTTGTAATCGTCACTTTGTTGTTGTTTAAAAATAGAATTGTTTAAGAAGACGGTACGCCGCGGCGCGCGGGCCCGCACCGTTCAGTTCCGTTCCGCTCACGGCGCGTACCATTAGTGTAAAGTTCAATGTTGCAGCGTCTGTCACTCTAACACGTTCATGTAGGAAAACAAATTTGACTCTGAAATAAAAGAAGTTATTTAATTTTGGACTTGTGTGTTTTATTTCATTTCTGGCAATTTTTTTTAGCAGAATTTTATTTCAAGAGGAGATCGATTGGGGAACACTTTAACATGGTAATGTATTTTTGGTTTACGTACTTGTGGATAGGGTTTAATTATTTTGTTAAAGAATATGATTCAAATGAAGATTTGTAGTAAAAATGTGTAAATAATTAAAATTGCGTTTTTTAAATTGTACAGAAAAAACGTTATACTAACAATAGTCATACAATATTATAGAATAGATAATTCAAATAATAATTACATCTAATATTGCGTAATTCTTTAGCCCTCTCTTAAATTAGTTATTGGAGTTCCATTTTCAGTTCGAAGACACAGATACAGTGTGTAGGGCGAAGCAGTGTAAATTACGCTTATTAAGTATTGCGGTAATACGCTTCACAACAATTTACACAATGTGAAAGTTACAAGTTAACTTTATTTTGCCAGCACTATAAAAATTGCTAGCACAAATAAAAGTCTAGAAAATATCGTAACACTGTTATAGGTTAAAAAACTTTTCATTGGAAATTGCGTTTCAGTGCATTCAATCTTTTAATGACATTTACAGAATTTACACATAGTCCCAAATCGTAAATTTGTTTAAATTTTTCTGCTCCGATTTATAATATGACAACCATTTTCCTTCGACATATCGTTTATAAAATAATTACATGTTAATACCCATACCATTACATGCACATACATACATATACACACACACAGCACACGAGTTTCTTATTCAATCACTAATAAATCATACACATTATTATTATTAATACATGTTTTATAATATACATATGGTACATTCGACGGACCATACAATTATTAGTAATTCTAACTGAATTATTACGTACCTATACATTATTAAACTAAGCTACAGATTAAGGTGTTTAAATTCCTCGCTTATCTTCCGGAGGACAGAGGCATTTCGAGCAAGCTGTTTCTACAGCTTGCTCGAAATGTCAATTCTCCAAATGTATTTTTTAAAATATTTTAAGGTAAGTTTTAGACTAAGTTGATAAGACTTGATTGATTTATAATACCTATACGACTACGCGACATTCGTCTCAGATCATACATCACATATCCATAAAAGAAGGAAGGTTGGGATAACTAATTAGTATCAACAAATGTAAAAAATAATAACAACACGAGTTTTTTTAATTTTTATTGACTAGGATACATTAGCGTCCCCAGCTCAACTGTTCCATTATAAATTTACAAAATATATAAAAAATCGTACAAAGGTATAATTACCACGATGCTATTGGACGATTAATATCTTAATTTACATTGATGGTAGCTTTTATTGAAGTTATTCTAAAATACATTATGCTATGGAACGCAAAGATTTATGCACACATCAATTGAACACGTTCTAAATATACAGATTACGAATTATAGAGAAACCCGTGCGCGATAACTTGAATTTTTTTTGTTATTAGCAAAAAGCTCGCGCTTGCCACGAAACTGCGAGATGAGATGCAGCCTACGATGTAGCACGCTGGCCTAGAAAGTCTTGAACAGTTCCACGTTACACTTGGGAGAAATAGTCGACGTCAGAGACCGCCACTTTTTAAAGTGTTTAGCAGAAACGAGTAAGCGATACGCTTCGTACTCCGTGCAAAATCGCACTTGCGCCTAATATTAATCGAGCAGGTGCTCGGGTGTGACCTGCGTGATGACGTCACAGCGGCGTGTTTGTACAGAGCGAAACCTATTATCATTTTTTTTAATTAACATCTGTATTTCTCCATTTAAATTTATACAGGGCGATATTTATTCTTGAAATGAGCTACATACACCTTTATGTATTATACAGAAGGCAGGTGTCAAGTTATCGCGCATGAGTTGAAAACATTTTCATTTTGACACGTACGTACGAGTATTAATGATGACAGATACATTGTTTTCTACTGTTTAAGTAGGCTGACATTGATTGACAGTGATTAATTAATTAATATTTCAATTAGTGCGTTCCATTCCATCCAGAAAACCACGCGACAATGAATAGTGATTCATTAAAGTAACGAACACTTTGTGAATGCAAGCTTTTTGGTTTGCGCTTGTTGAAAATACTATATAAAGATTAGAATGAATAGAAATAAATAATAACTGGTCCGTATTGATTATTTTTTAAACAATCCTACGAATGACATTGGCTGTTTTCAGTCACAATGTCATTTGACATTGTGACTGAAAACGAAACGAAAACAGCCAATGTCATTTAAAATGTTACGAGGATTAGACGACTCTCAAAATATTTTTTTTAATTCAGTCATCCATTAGAAACAATTGTGATTGTTAAATTTGTATTAATGCAGCGAATAAGTTTAGCTCAAGCATTAAGATATGAGATGGTTATCGACAAGTTCAGTTATTTAAGAATCATTTCTCCTGAAACAATATGCTCCACTCTCACTAAAACACTAAACATATGTGACCCCTGATATCTTAAGCAGGGCATACAGTATTACGAAGATTAGGATTATAAAAAATATGTGATGTAGATAAATGATAAAACTAAGAACATTAGATACACAAAGATTCATAAATACCGAACGTGAAGTATGCTCTTAGACAGTCTTAGTACAAGGTAGATATACATCAGTTAAGTTTGTACGATTAGGATCAAACACATATTTAAAGAATGTAGGTACCTACTATCAAGTACAATGCAGTTACATAACCTATTTGTAAACATTAATACAGATATATAAAGAAGACATTAGGATATAAACTATGTTACCAGCTATTATATAGACATCAAGCTACATTATTACCCTACAGTTTCTACATATATTAATTAAATTAAATTTATAATTAATTCAATTTCAGCATACAATCTTAATTTTAATGAATACAATAAAGACAAAACATAGACACTTAAACATATTAAAATAATGGGAAAAAATATTTACAATAACTATTTTTTTTTTGTTTTAACTCATAAAGCCTCTTTAAATACACCTTTTGCCTTTATACGAATGTTTTATTGATTCGTGTTGTATTACTTTCAACTTCGAAGATAATATAAATTAAATTAAGTTTATTGTTGGTACACAGCTCCATCGAGCTACGGAATGTTTTATGTAAACACGACATAAATCAATCTTCAGTCATATTAATTTTATTATAATAAAAATAACACACTTATATTACCATCCTTTGGTAAAAGATAATTGGAAAAAAATGCCAATATGCTAAGCTAAGCTCTATAATTTTAAAACTAATTGTTTCTTTTCCATTAATCATTTCATAGGAACTTCCGCTTTTAAATTGCGAATCAGAACTATTTCTCATAATGTCGATTATGACGTTTTTGGTTGATGTCGACGGAATAATTGATTGGAGATAAAATTAAAATAAGCACAAAACGTTCTCACACAAGTGAGAGCAGCGACATAATTGAAGCGAATTAATACCTACCTATTTAACTAAATTAACATATAATTATACCTAATTTATCTTAAGACCTGATGTGATATTACTTCTTGTCAAATATACTATATTTTATGAATTCAACACAGGAATAAATATTTCCTACACTCCAATAACTTTTTATATTCCAAACTGTTTTCATATAACCTGATTACGAATCAGTTTATGTAAAGAAAGGCAAAAGTTAATTGGAGAGTTACCCAAAATACTCGTAATATTAACCAACGAGAAAAAACTATATTTATGAGTAATAAATAAAAAGGGCGTAACGAAGCATAACAGGGTCCACTATAATTTTATATTGTAAACTATAATATCCAATGCAAATTAAATAGTTCCAAGATATTTTTTATGTAGGTAGGCAAGTTGTGTCAGAGTTCGGGCGACACGCCGTTACTCACGACGCGCGGCGACCCACGCAGCGGGCGCTGAGCCCACGAACTCACTCAAACACATCATACTTTCACGCGGCTTTCACAATGCGAATCATTAGGTACATATGAATTGAATGTTCAAAATATACGGAGAACAGTTTGACCTGTTCTCTCGAGTATACGAATGAACAAGCAAAAAAGGCGCAAATCGATCGCTTACTCATATTGACTGGTCGACATACTGACATTCTGTCACCAGACGGAATGGTTTCATTCATTTAAAAATGAATTCTTATGCCCCGATACTAAGTAACCAACAAACTTATCTTATACAGTAGATACTGGAATATAATAAAAGAAAAAAGACACCATTTATAAGAACGCAACCATATGCTCGTGGTTCGTACACATGAAAGCGAAACGCGAACCTCCAAGGACAATGAACACTGCATTCAAGCCACACTAGTATTAATAAATTACTATTATTATCGTTCAATGTATCAAATCGTTTTTAATTACACATATAAGATCTGACTGACGGCGGAAGAGGATGCTTTTGAATAATACTGCGTGTCTATGTGTTGTTTATTGTTTTGATTTGTAACCACTTATATCGTAACTATGGTTTGAGTAATTATTTTTCTAGAAGATACTAGAACGCAATTGTAAGACAAAATATTTATGCCTCATATCAATAATGATAAGTACAATTAAATTCATATTTTTTATTGGACATTGATATTTTTGCTTTGCCCATTTCCCATCAGCTATCTATAAGGGTTGATGATTGAATGTTAAAACTATAAACGTTTCAGGTACAGTATTTCGAGATTCATTTATTAATGAGAAAAAAGTATTATTAAATGAACACTGGAGCTATGTAAAGTGGTCGATGTTTTCGATTAAGTATATGCATTTCTCGCAACAGTTGAATCACTAATATTCGATCTGAGATTCAATTATTCATCCATCCGTTACTCAAAATGAGGGCGCAAGATAAAACTTTGAGCAACGATTGTTCACTGCCTTGCTGTTTGTTAATACCCTACATTATATTACAATGAATCCTACATTGAAATGTCATGTTTTTCGAGGCATCTTGTACATTTGAAGATTTGTTTATTGTCAATAATTTCCTAGTTACTAGCAACATTTTTATCCAAACACTGACAGGTTGTGTCAGTTCTGACAAACAGTATCGACTATTCATACCTTTTTCGTAGTTGCGACAAAAATATTTCTGAATCAACTTTAATAGTTTTGTAACTTAAGACATATCTACAGTTATCTAAAACGGTCAAAGACGAATAACTTGGCCATGTGTTGGAATGAGATCGTATTTTTACTCGCACTAGGTACAGCGATTATGTCTAATGGCCCAAGTTATGTCCGTGACTAATGATGAACTCACTCACTACTTCTCTGTACACTATATTGGTTCCATATGTGTATTTCTCATGATTGTGTAACTATAATCGGCTCAGGTGTTGAATGTAATACGAGAAATATGTATATATTTCATATGAAATCCTTTGAATGGTCCAATGATGAGTTCATTCAAAATAACGTTACGCCTATAATTCTGGACGAGGTAGGAAGAGGAATGTAATACGTACCCACGTTTCATCAGTTACGTTTACCTCTCAATATGGACTAGAAGTTGAGGTTATTACCATACACGGTACGCCGGGCACAAATCCATGCTCCTAGCCACTATTAGAAATTTTAACTAGAAATTCTAGTAAGAAAAATCCAATAGCACCCGACCCGGTATATGAATCCAGGACCTCCCGATCGCCAGTCACGCTTGTCACTCGATCAACGAAGCAGTCAAGTTTAATTAAATTGATTCAAAACATTCTCTTTATAGATGTGTACTTTTATATATATGTATATGTCTGTAAACAATCTAACACATAAGCAAATTAATACAAGGAGAATTTTCGTCAATATAAATCTCAAATTACTTCCTGTCATGTAACACTTTATTACAATTCTTATAGAGTGATCTTTCAGTGTAAAAACCCAATTAATAGGTAATAATAAAAATCCAGCGAGCGATATTCGTTGTCGCACCACCTACGCAAATACACATTACCTACTGTTTTGCTTTTCGATGTTATAATAATTCACCACGCGTCAACTGTACAAGTGTTTGTTGTGGGATTACTAATCAATACGAACAGTACCCGCGATAGTGAGTGAGTCACCACACCTATTACTTAATCATCTTAAATATCACAGAAATATTACATAAACATACTTAATATAGACAACGAATTTACAAATGACACCGTCGTCTTATCAACAGCGCGATCTCACGTGCAGTGCTTACATGTAAAATTTCAGAGAACTCTACAAAGTAATATTAAACGTAGAGTATTAGAGGATAAAAATTTACTTCCAGACAGTGTCACTAGTAAACTGCTTCCGAAACTACATACGTATGTACGTAACTACTTCGTCTAACGCTATAATAATATACATAGTTACAGTTTGCGACGCGTCACCGGACGAATCCAATTTCTTCATAACGCGGTGTTGATCACAGGCAGTGCTGCGTAGAGTCAACGATACGGGACCGAGGCGAGGTTATTCAGGCCGACGATATAGAAACGAGACGAAACGTAACTTTCTGGCCGATGCTCTTCTCCGTCTCTACGAGCGCAGTCCCGTTGACTCCACGCCTCGAGGGCCGTCGATGAATCAGGTAACATCTATGGTGAAAAAAACAACATATATAAGTATAAGTGTGAACCGTTGACTCACAAGAATTTTTGTGACGCGCAATGTGAGTCAGACGATCGCGCGCCGATCGGACATTTGACTACCAGTTGTTCGCGCGTCCTTATTCCAATGACGAACATATTGACATTTCTGCTTAAGAACAACAGGTTAATTAATTACAGTCGCGCATAGAATTATATACATATATCATATAATGTGCTAATATTAGAAAACGTGGAATTTACTGTACACGTTAATGGTTGATGACTAATTTACTTGTACAACTTTGAGTATACAAAATTAAAATGTCTGTGAGTGATATTAAATAAAGTTTATTTTCAAGTTCATAAATTAAATATATTGTATCACTAAAATCTAGTTGTTTATTTGTTCAGACTAATCAACCCCGCTGGACAGATGGCTCGAATATTGCTACGTAAAGGACTTTACTCAATGATTCATGTCAGAATTGAAGAGAGAGAGACGATAACATAACCCGACAAACAAAGTTTTATTTATAGTTTATTTAACTCGCACGACTTCGCGTATAAGCGCAAAAACAAATAACAAATCGAGTGATGCTCAAAAGATCTTGCAGATGTAATCTACAGAGAGATCGATAAACCGGATACATTTAAAATGTAATGACAGAAGACGTCTGTGAGAGCGACGAAGACAAAAAGGAATAAAGCTTTACCGCCATTTTCTTAATTGATTACTAATAAATTTTCTTTGTACCGTTAATGAGCGATTAATTTTTAATATGGCACGAACAGGATGCGACATGGCAGCTGAATTAGGTGTAATTGAATCGAAGATTGGCGGCATTGATAAAATTACAACTGCGAGTTGCGCAATGCATGCCAATGTGACCGCCTCAGATACGGCTTATTGTTGACTATGCTTGGCACACTTCACAGACTACGAATATTTACGAATATTTAATAGTCTTTGAAGTTTACCTAATACATGTAAACTAAAAACAATAAATTTAAACATTTATAATTAATGATAAAGCTTTCATTTACAGTAAAATATTTTTATCTGAAGGAAATTAAGAATGTACGGTTACTTTTATTGTACCTATTCTGTTAAATGAAATAATTTAACGTTGTGTACGAAATGCATAAACAGATGAAATGGATTGTAAATGTTAGCATCTGTCTGTGAGATGTATTGAAAACTCTTGTTACAGTAATGACAAAAATGTATTTATATTATATGACCTAGGGCTCCTAAAAGCAAGGGCGAGTAAGATTTTTCTAAGCAAGCGTGCTCCATCTTACGATACATCTGCGCGCACCATCAGGTGGTAATGCGGTCAAACGCTAGCCTGTCACATAGTATTAAAAAAATATGTTACGTTATACAAATTATTTTTATATAAGCGAGGATACTATGATCGATTTTAGATTTTCAATTATACATTTAGTACAGATATCGCTGGACTTTAATGATTACCTTCATTAAGTTTACCTAAATACAAATATTGTATTACAAAAACAAAGGTTTCTTTTTCCTTACAAGCGATTCCCAGTTAAGATGAAGTGATGTGGAAATTAACTTTTATCATATTCACGACAATACGGTCACTATAAAGGCTATTTGTACACATCTAAAAAGCGTGTAATTAAAAAATTAGTTTCTTGAATACGAGTCTGTTTATTTAACACCGTTTCGTTCGTGGGTAGTTACATTCGTGCTCATAATATCCACATTAGGCGAGCGATAGTGATGACCGCTCGTATGTACACTGGCCACCCGATACTTCAGCGATAAAGGGTCAAGACTCCGCAGGATACACGTACATATACTAGGTACATATGTCTATTCTCCTCCGATGATTCTATAAAGGCTTATTTGTCCCGGCCTCAAACAAAGATAACGTTTCAAACAAGGATGCCAGACGGCATTACGATATCGGTACAATAATAATATTACGTTTTTATTGCATATTATATCACTACTTACGATATACGAGTATGTATAATCATTTCAAAGTCTTGGGATAATTAATTTGTTTCATATGAATAAAACGACCGCGTTTAATGTTGAAAAGTTGTTAGTAGACTTTACAAGCGTCTTTCGTTTAACGTCATAAGCATTATGTTTTCGTAGATAGATAATTAAGTTGTTTCTCATGAGTAAGTATGAATATAGGTTTGTTTGTGTTCAAATTGGAAGGGTTTGGTTTTTTTTTAATAAAATTGGATAGTT
>DWTO01001899.1:0-15072 GCA_018244755.1 Jemadia pseudognetus
ATGGTATAAATAAATTAACGGTACACAATCGTTACAGGCATATTTTTTTGTAGTGACTTTATATTTTTAGTTTAATTTTTTTTGTATCATTGTATGGCAACCGTTCAACGAAGTTTCAAATCAGAATTGACTTATCTTATACTAAACTAAATTTTACATTCCGATTTCAATAACACTCTGAAATAAAATGTTTATTCGTCCAGAAAACGTTTTCGCAAAAAACTGTCTAACGAAATCTTGTAACTATTTATAAATGTGCAATTACAGAAAAAGGTAAAACAATGAACAATAAATCAACAACAAAAAAGATTAAATGACAGTTATCTGTCATTTAGTCCATGTCTGAGAGTAATCCTACATAAAAATACCTATCTATTCACATAAGAGCACCTGAGCCACGTAAATAAATTGTATTGTAAGTACAAATATTATTGAATAAACACTTTATTTTGTTCCTACTTCGAAAGAGCGCAAACAGGCTGCGAGGTTCAGACTCAAACAAAGTGACAATATATAAGCTAGTTGTATAGAAACGAGTTTTTTATTTAAATTGTCTACGATGAAACGGTTTCAAACTAAACGAATTGTAAGTGGAGCAGACGGATGAGTTATGTTAGAATTCGTGACCGGTTTGAGGTGACGTCACTCCACATGTCCGCTGACGTGAAATATAGCATGGGCGTTTCTTAGTACTAGAGTGTTGACATTCAGGTACAAATATATTCTTAACACGTTATCGATACTTTCTATGTACTTATTATATACAAATAATAAAAACCTTTATACGTAATAATTTTTAACACACAATTGCACAATTCAAAATTATAAATGTAGGTAAGAATAGTATCTAAAATGGCTCTTCCGATTTGAACAAAACTTCGTATAATGATAACTTAATATCGTTTTCAAAATAAGTACAGTATATTCACAACCTATGTCTAATGTACTCGTAGTGAGATAGACGGACGATAATGAGGCAAAGTGAACGTGATAAGTAGAATATTAAAAAACTAAACTAGGTATTATGCGTTCTTAAGTTTACGTAGAGACTGTCACAAATAATTAGAAAATACACGATTTATACGAAGTAGATTACCAAATCATTTAACACAGTCACACGCCCACTTAATAATGTAATAAATGTTCAATGATTAATTTTCTGCTCCTGTATGTGTCCTCCATTTACTTTAAAAAAACTAAAGCTCAGTTTCAAAAAAACACGTCATTAATATGAACGAAATTGGTTAGGTATTATGTAATAGGAGTACATACATACATACATACATACTTATAAAAAGGTGCAACAATGAATTTAAAATTTTTACACTTTAGACACACAATACCCTAATAGGGAATTGGGTGTTTTCGAGAAAAAGAAAAAAACTCAAAAATCCGGAATAGTGCCTTCCCTATTACATATTACAAAAACTCCTTAGTTTTTAGAGTTTTTGTAATATTACTTTGGTGTTATGAAATCTTGGGACTGTGAACAGCAAATTGGCTTACATTACGCTACCAACATTATCATCAGGATATCAAGAGTTGTTCACGAACAGTCATTGGCTTTTGATCCGCGCTGGCGATACGGAGCAAGTGTTACTAAGTTTTTGTCTCGTTACATCACCGCACGGTGCGATGTTCGTGTGTGATTACAATATATACGATCAGCACCAACGTACTCAACTTGTAACGCTTGTGATGGAATGTCGTTACATAAAAAATATTGACAGCTCCGACGGTTTCGTAGTGCAAAAAATGCACAACTCAACCATAGAACTTTTTCAAGTTTAAATTATTTGTTTTTCATTAATAACGTACGCACTTAGTTACTTATTTTTTACAACGGAAAGCAAAGACACGCAGTCTGTTATGCTTTACGATTTAGTGATTGCGTGCTTCTCGCCGAAATACAGTACAGTATACAGTGGCCATTTGACGTGTAACCACAATCATTCACCCCTGACAGTTAAAGGAAATGACCGTGTATTACAGTGATTTTTTGTCCCACATCTAACAGTCAATACAGGTAAATTTATTCACTTTATAAATACGTACCGTATATAAATACTCGTATACCTATACTCCATACCGTCATGGAGTCAGGCAGAAAATAGGGATGTCCCTCTGTTACTGTCGTAACATGGGCTATTGTATGTATTTTCATCAAATTTAGAAGTACATATATTTAAAAATAACCATAGGTATCCATAACTAATCATAAACAGTCATTTTAGAATCAGCTGAATATACTCGTACATACTTGTCAAGCACAATGTATGGTGTAATAATTTTTTAACTTTTTATTGGGTTAAGAGACAATATAGTGGATATAGTGAGGCAACGGCTGATGTCGCCTGACGCTGATGACGAACTTTGAAATCAACGAACCAAAACATAATTTTCATTTTTCTGTCACTTATACCTTTTGGTACATGTACTCAATGAGACGAACTCATGGACATTTTATTTATGTAGGAATATTGTTTTTATTAATCTTGACTTGATTTAATTAGTTAAGCACCATTTAAATTATGCAAACGCTAAAATCAAACGTTATAATCGGGTACATACATGATTAAAACTAATAATTCATTACAAGGTTAAAATTGCACATAAAATAATAAATTAGTTGCAACAAAATATATTTATGTATATTATAAAACACGCACGAAAACAGATAAAGGACTTCAATTTAAATGTTTAAAACATCTTTATAAATTTTGACACATCACATTAAATATAATAAATTTGTAGAAGATATATAAGTACAATATACACACCGTTTTTTACTATTAAATGTTACAGAGAGTACAGTTACATCATATTTAGCGATGCTTAGCGAAGTCAAGATAAAAAAAAAATTATGCAAGAAACAGGTGTTGTTAAAACAGGCGTGAAGTTACTTTGTAAGTTGAAAAAATACTTCGTAAGGAAATGTACACGATGTTCTGAAGACCGCGCAGCAATGACCAGCGTAGCTAAGTATCTATAGTCTTAACCCTCATCATTCTTAAAGTAGACCCGTGTACAAAAACGAAACGTTAAAAGGATTGACGATGATTAATGTAACGTCAGGAAACGAACCCGGAATAAAACTGACCATTGTGTTGTACCTGTGACACAAGACGTTTAAAATAAAAATATCACTAACGATCATTTACCAAGCAGTCACACTTTTGACAACCTCAACGACTCAAAGGCTCGAGCTGCATCTTTAAAGTAAATAAAATAATAAATATTAACACTCGGTGCTTTCTGCCTACCCCGTGAACGACCTATCGTGAATATATGTGTCTATGTACGTAATAAATTAATACTTTGCGACAGAATTCAAAATATTTTGTATATTATATAGTCGGAAGAGAAAAGCAAGCGTAACGAGAACCTTTCCTTCAGCCGTTTAAGGCAAGTCGATACAGAACGCACGCACAGTTGTTTTGATATCGTCAGAAGCGAAAGTGAGTTGTTATTTGTGCGATGTAACCGAATATATTATTAATGAAACACCAATGGTCAAAGAACTCTCTACGTAAAGCCGTACTGATGAATAATGAACAATAATATAGCGGTTTACAACTGTCTTGTTCACTCCAACGTAATAGAACGGGAGGTCGGATTATGAGACATTTTGATGTTTCACAATATTCCGAAATGTGTAAACAGTCGTAATATTTTGTTAGCTAGCTGGCTATTCCGCGGAACAGGTTTTTAAATCAATACCTACATATGACGTGATTTTAATCGACTTAATGTTTGTGCTCGCAAAGGGTAACAGAAAACTTTATATTATAACTTAACGTTAATTTCATATGGACTACCTTTTCTTGGTGTAAAATTTGGTGTTTATGTCAATGTAATCGAGCAATTCAAAATGCTTGTGTTTTAGAAATTTTAAACTTTAACGGGTTGAATAGTTGGCTTTGAATCAACAGAAGGATTGTGGAGATATTTGTGTATATAGATTGCCGTATAATAACTTTAATGGAACGGAAACTGGAGTAATAATTTTCTACATAATCTGAAACTAATTGATGCATTGATTGTACATTTCCGAATACATATTATGTAAAAATCAATCAGTACTTGATACCTTCTGTGTTAATGGATATATTTAATAATGTATTATTTGCTCAATGACTGGCTTTATAGTCGTGATTAGTGACTGACCACTGAGTTTACGGTTGTGAGTTCATTTCCTATCCAGGAATAATGTCGTTAGATGAACATGAGTATTTATTCTGTGTTTGGGTGTAAATGTATATTAATAAGTATGCATTAAAATTGTGGTTACAGATGACTGATCACTATATAACAGATTCTGCATAGAGTGGGATGAGGTAGTCATGTGTCCGCTATCCGATAATACTATTATTAAGCATTTATAAAGCTTCTTATGTACATCTTGTCGACATAAGATTCGTCAAAAAAGCGTAAAGAGAGCTCTCCTTCAAAGCCGGTAACTCATTGACATTAGTCGGGTGTTATAAATGTGCATAGAAGATGGTGGCCACTTGCCATCAAGTGCCTTTCCCTGTTTTCTAAGCCAAATATATAAAAAATATATATTTCTTAGTAACAAACTGTTTTTGTAGCACTTCCTTATCATTTCACTGCAATCAGTACAATCGAACGAGTGCAGCTGAAATTCGCAGAAAGCAGCTACCGTGTGTTGACGATGTTATCTGCATTATATGAATTTAAGCAAGTGTTTGAATTAAGTGGTCCCAGGAATACAAGAACAAGTGGATTTGTTAATATATTTCACTAGTTATTACATTTTCTTCGTACTAATTCCCGTGGGAATGGGATATGGCGGAAGACCAACGTAGAATTACCCTATATCTTGACTGTGTAAGCAAAAAAGCTGTCGAAGAAAGATTGTTTTTTTGTTGAATAATCTAGTCCATTAAAAGCGAAATAGAACCCTAAGTTTTAAAGGCACTCAGGCACCATCTGTACCATTGTTACCACATTACTAAGTCACCCTGTATCCAACGAACCTGTCACCGAAGAGCGGTCGTAAACATCGATTAAACTCTTGATGTTACTATTCGATTACAATTCGATTCGCACGCGCGTTCTTACTTGGCGTGAAGTTATAGAATTAACTTTCTACGAAACTACTCCCTCAATAACAGACCTACAGCAAATGAGCAAAACAACTTCATGGTAAGTTTATGTTTAAAAATAAAGTACGCTTTCAAATAATAATAATTGATAAAAGTTTCGGACGATCAAAACAAATCTCTTTGATGGATTTAACTACTAATGATTCATTTTAATTACGTATCTGTACACTTTATAGAGAATAGGAAAACATTATTGACATATACAATCCATTAAACATTAGTAAGCGACATTACTGACATCTGGATAGGAACATGTTTTATGTTCTAACAGCACCAGTCATCAAATAGGACAAGATGGTCACTCTGTGTGTAAAATGGCACAGTATTATGGCTTGTAATCTACTATTCTAACATAATAATGATCAATGATTATTATATGATGTAATAAGATCCAAAAAAGTCCTAAGCGCGTTACATACATACCGATGACACATACAGCAGTTCAAACACCCTTTTTATATGAATCATAGAATAAAAATGCCATGCTCTGAATAGACTTCGAACATTACCATAATTACGGAGTACTAGGAAACAAACAATGGTAACATTGGTCGGTCACCACCGTATTATTATATGCAATAGCATGACAATACATACATGCGCTGAAGACGGGACGGTTCCGTTATCCGTATTAGCACTAAGCAAACACAATTAGATGTTTACGAAATAATATCACATGTTGAATAATAACTTAAAACTTACAGGTTACATAAAAAATTCATAAGCACAATATATAGACAATAAAGAATGATCAATATATAGAAATAATAGATAGAAGGGCAAACAAATATCTCATTTTAAAAAGGAGACTAATTATAATATTTAATTTGCTTGTCCGCCTGCGAGAGTGACGCCTGGTCACTCTACTCATAATGGCGATTGTTTCACGCGCAGTTGTTTCAAATTGTTTCCTTATTTACAACAGATAATTGAAAATGAAAAACGACTTTATATAAGAAAACATAAAAATACTATGCACAGAGATACTCGTCTTTCCATTAATTTACTCATCGTTTTAATATACTCTGTCACTAATAATGACAATATACAAGTCACATATGCCCGACAAACCCGAAACTAAGCAGAGTTCGTACGGTAGTAACCAGACATCGATGCACTACATACATACATCTTTAAATATAAACATGTTATATAATTTTAAATTACGTGCATACAAAAAAACTATTGGATATGCTTAGATTTCAAGTATTTGATTGTGTTGCGTTTCAAATGATGCTTTAGTACTACCTGTCTTACTGTCTACAATGTACTGCACAGTACATTCAACATAAATAATACCTACTTGGACAGAATCAACATCCATTTGCTGTAATGGACAATTAAAAATATTATTATCATTAGCGTCATTATCATTCAAATTGTCGTTTTTACAGCGGGACATTTACGAAAATTAGATAATTTACTATTAATTAGTTAATAACAAACAAATCTGCCGGCTAATCTTCAGCGACCTTATGTTTATGGACGCAAAAATGTTCAAATGTAGCAAAAAACCGTTTAAGATTTAAACTTTGCATAGCTAAGGCTGTATGCATGTGACCAAAAAACGTGGGAAATTAACTCGTATAAAACTGTATGTGAATGAATTCTAATACCCATTATTTAATTGGAGGCCGCATATTTCAAGCGAAATAGATGGCGCAACGCAAGGGTCTTGTTTGACTTCGGATAGTTATAATAGCGATTCGTTTTTTAAGAAACTTAGAATTTCTCGCAGTTGCATATGATTCCACGACACTACCGCCTAGATGAATCTTAATACAATTCCGGGTCGGACAGTCACTTTAAATGACGAATTTAGAAATCTTTTCTACGTCTTGTTCTATTTTTCCTTGTGTTTAAAAAATATTATTAGGAATATTTTTCATTTTTTACTTCAAAGCATCAACCAAACTATGAGATAAGCCACCTCATTTATAGATGAAACAAAATGCATTTAACATACATTACGTAACGATTAAACAAATATTTATTCCAAAATAAAATTTTCTGTGATTGTCATTGCGCTTCGTCGATACGCTTAAAGCTTTTTTTAATTCGAGTCCAATTCTTTCAGTGACTGTTTTTCCTTTATACATTTGTTATTACTAAATAATTAAATGACTCATTAACTGCCGCCCTATTATACATCCCACTGTTGGGCATGGACCGGGACCGCAATTACGAGATGAGTGGAACATATGTATTACACCATTTTATGGAATTCTTATAGATACGTATGCATAGCATTTCGTACGCTCGGCAGCAGTGGAACATTGTATTAATGCTCGTATGTTGAAGGTTGGTCCGCTAACTTGACAATTGTAATGTATACTACTCTGTAATTGTAATCCCACAGACGGATTTTGCGTAAATGTCTTTTGTGTGACTCTTGTACGTATTTGTATGGGTTACTTAACGTTCCGTTCTAAGGTTTGTAAGAAACTGTACTTATTTATGCACGTGTATTACATTTTGCACGCATGTGAAATTGAATACCATTAACTGAACGTTTCTTAAACAAGGCGTCCTGATGGAGTACCTACTTTTATTAGACAGGCAATTTTAACTCCTTTTCTGAAAATAGAACGCTTTTAGGAAAATAGAACAAGCGAAAAAGGTGTATCAAGAATGTAGTCGATTGAAATCTTAGTCTCTTCCTACCCTTATCAAGAATAAGCATAGAAATATATATGCATATAAGTGATGAAAATGTAGAGAAATTGATTGTACCGTATCCAGTAGATCATCTTCGATTTCATATAAATTGACTCTAAGTCAAAAGTTAATATGGAGCTATATGAAGATATTGCCAGTTTTTTAAATTAAAAATAAAATCCAGTAATATAGCAACAATTTGTTACAAATGGCATGTAATCGAGATTAAAGTTAAAGCTGTTTTTGTATCAAACCTATTATTTCAACTATATACGGGACCTTTCACAAATAGATATACATACGTATAAAAATAATAATTCTTAATCGGTTCAGAACGGGACCTCAAGGAACTAAGCCCGCGAGATACTAACAAAACTTAATTTTGTTACGTTTTATAATTGTATGTTAAAATCTACTACAACACTATATAACAATATGCGTTCTTATTAAGTTTAAAACATGATAAATACAATACATTAAAGATACACATCTCTGAGTGGGTGGATGTAGGAAACTGAAGCGCTGTACGGAGCGGTAAAAAAAGCCTTACAATTGAATACAAAGAGTACACAAGGAAATTTAAACACGGTAAAGTAACGCAAAAAAATGTTTTGTAATACTTACATGTAATACAAATTAGGTACACACTGTGCGATGATAAAAATAATTTATGTTCCGTTCGTGAACATAGAGTAGATACTGATTCATATACTGGTTGTTATATGTACAATAAGTGACCCTTAAAGCATCTGTGCAGTCCGTAGACAGCAAAACTGTCAGACCACGCCAACTGTCCCTCATTTCGCGCCATCGCGCGACCACGCGTTGCTAATCAACCATTGCTCATTGTACGTGTAATGCACCATACAGCATCTGAAATTATCCTTGAAAACATCTGAAGTATTACTAGAGAGTATCCGACCTAAAGCCGTCCTAAAAATCTAGAATTTTTATATAATGTAAAAGATTTTCGTTTAATGAAATACATTTTTCACATAAAGAGATACGTAACCCTCATAATTCTATTGTTTTATTTATAGAGAACATTTATAATTCTTGTAACCGTAAAACTATTTGTGGTCCATGTCAAGAAATAAAATTTATGTAACTTCAGGCCTGTAATCCCTGAAAAGGTAGACAGGGATTTTTCTTTTTTTTGGTATTTGAATAGTGTGTTAGACAGACACGACGGGACACGAAAACAGGCATTAATGATAAGTTTAAGTTAGAATTCAATCCACTGTATGGTTTGACATTGATGAGCTACTCATACATTCCTATGGTTTTGTTGGAGATAGTTTACAATGTCTACCGGCTGTGCCTGATCGTTGCATACTCTTTTCACATGAAAAACTAGTTGTGCAATATATTAAGCTATTCGTACATTAAATACAGCCCATCATTAGAAATAAGTATCTTATTTTAAGCAGGAATATTGTTATTTCATAGTAGCCAAATGACTTTATAGTGAAAACTGCATGTAATGTATATCTAAATATAACAATAGATAAAATGTTAAGGAATTTCATTGAGAACACATTACGTGAATGCTCTTATAATAACGCGAAATATCTGAGATACATTTTTATCGTTATTCAAATTGAGCGTCGTTAGTGTGTTTCGAAACTTTTTATTCAGACCGCACTAAACGTAAACATGTCTCTACATATATATACACTGTAAAAAAATTAAAGAGTACGTATCTAATTGAGAAACTGTAGAACACTAGTATGGAAATTAAAAATAAGAGATGGCCTTGCGGGTCTATTTCGTTAGTAGCATTAAATGATACAATGTGGAGCAGATCTCTACATCGTGTATCAGCCCGCTGTAACGCAATCGCTAACTCCGTGATGACTGCAACGGCGGGTACTGACAGAACGGTTGCTGAAGCGTCCGTAATAACATCACGATAGTAATTAATGCGGAGACGGATTTCGGTGGAAATGAAACAAAAAGAACGGCCAAGGACGGGCGGTTCCGCGAGGCAATTATGTATGTAAGCGGAGATGTTGCTTGATTTATACTAATCTCACCACTCGTACATTATAATTGTATTCTCTTTTTTTACGTGTTTTTTATTAAACGTATAATTTATCTAATGTAACAATTTCGTTATATATATGCCTGTAATTCCCGTAGAGGTAGGCAGAGGATTGTAATGGCAGTGTGCCATGTTTCACCAGTAACCGGCGTTTCTCAGGTAATAATTTCATTTTTTTTACTATGTAGTAAATAATGAAATAATGCAGATATACCTACACGTGTCCACTACATCTATCTACTTTATCAACATTTTTTATGACTTATTATATTCATATTAATCTGAATATATGACTGATATTCAGGTTTGACTGACCTCGTGTAAATTCCATTAAATTTACAAACATCTCATTTGTAAACAAACTAGACAGAAAGATAGCCAGTCATTGAAGTAATGCGTTTATTACACATGTTATACACCTGCATTAAAATTTCAAATCCAATCTTATACTAATCAAATTATACGTGAAACTAAAATTTAGTTTTGATTATATTCACACAATAACATAAAAGAACATACAAAGTACGCAATATTCAGATGCCGCAATAACCTTACCAATATCTTAAATCAAAAACCCATCAAGCATTGAACATGCGCCATGACCGATTAAACCTAATTAAAAGCTATTAAGGAATCGTATTCACATTAATTACTTCTATTCAGCTGTCTCTTCCCATTACTTGGCAAGCGTGCGACTGTATTACTCGTGTATACTCTGCGAGTTACTATGACTCGTGAATTCTCGTAAATATTTGATATCTGAATGATGTACGTTATAACATACATTGTGTTTTAAATAACATCAAAAAGTATACAAACCTTAACACATCATGATTACAAATTTTTGTTCTGTCCTATATATTTGTTCTGTCCTATATGTCAAATTACATTTCCATACAATTAAATTGAAATGCTTTGTGCATACAATACATTCAAATGAACACAGTACTGTGTTGTATTGACGATATTCAGCTGCGTTCAAGTTTGTCGAATTAAAAAAAAACACCATAACGAGAAGCAATCTCGTTTTCGTTTTAAGCAACATCTTGAGCAAGTGCTGAGTAAAAAAAAACCAATCTAAACGATACTAACAAGCCATTTCGATTTGAATATTTTTTCATGCAATGCCATCAGTTTTCACGCTCGACCTGCTCGCCCGACTCGGCAACGATAATTGCCAGCGGACACTAACACCATCGCTTGACCAAACCCGAACGGACCCTTGTAATTACGCCATGAAATGTCGTGGCCATTTACCTTAATGTTCAATGCTAATGAGTTATTGTAATTTTATTATACTTGGACTTAACGCTTTTACTCATCAAATGGCCAAACATTTTCTTGGTGATTAATATAAGCGCCATTACAACTGGAGGTTTATTGCGCTGTGTAAAAATGTCTTTTCACGGCTGACCCGCGCTCTGTGTCCGATAGTCAATTGTCTGTATAAGCATCTGCAGATAATTGACAACTTGTTGTGATTAAACTGGCAAGTGAGAAACATTAAGTTCTAGTTTGTGTCTGTTCCTAATTGATATTCTTTCTTATTTACAATATAATAGGTAGATTACCCAACGACGTATACATATATTTCATTTGTAAAATGTATTCAACCCCCGTCAAGGGTGTTTAAAAGATTTCATTACCTCTGAAAATTTCTTTACCACACGTGCAATAGTTCTTACATTTTAGGTCTCTATCACGTTGTTTAGTTTTCAATTATATAAATATTATGAATGCCTGCTATATATAGGACTTCTTGTGATATTTTATATGTATGAAAATTTGTTCCTTATATTCATCTTGTATGATGCTTATCAAAGTCGTTTCACACACGAACACTCGCTTCCATTTAGTCCGCACGTTCAATTAAGCACAAAAAAGATACGCATAAAATACTTGTTTTATCAAAGCGTTTGCAAAAAAATATTTTAATAACACCTCTAGTCTAAATGGATCCTGTGCTGAGCCACAAATATATAAATGTTTTTCTATGGTACATACCAGTTGTTACCGCCCGCTTCCCGGATGTAAGTAAAATTTCAATATTTTTATGCAGTATCAAAAATACTTATTGCTTTTGTCGTAGAATCTAAAACGAAAACGAGGGGTGTAAATGGTATGTTTTTTTTCATACATTGAGCATAAACAATCACATCATAAGTTATGACCATATTGCTTTAACGGATTAAATAGAATATGCAAGGTAACTTTAAGGTTAGCTAAGTTAATCCACACTTATTGTTACCTATTGAGCAATTTATACAAATAAAAGAATGAGCAAAAATCCGTCAGAGGGGATTATGTCCAGCGGTGGACTTGGGCTAATGATGGTATAAATTCAATATTTATGATACCTGTGCATCAAGCATTCGCCTGCTAGTGTAAAGAAAAAGCAACCAGCGTTAACAACTTTCTGATTGCCCAGTGTGCGCTGAACCTGGAATGGCGTTGAATGTAGGTCATTTACGAATAATCCTCTCCCGCACAAAAATGAAACTCTGCGGCTTCCCTCAGCAGTATTCCCAATGCACTATGACACGGGGTTCTTCAAAAAAAGCGTTAATAAAGTTGTTCAGGCCTGGCAATGCGTTGCTTACGCCTCTGGTGTTACAAATATCCATATGTGGCGGTGACAATACAGGTGACGTACAATCAGGTGGTCAACTTGACTTTTTCTTAGTTTATACAAAAAAAATATAAACGGCAAAACCACGAAAACACTGTAACTATTTACAAAATAGGACAAATTCACTGAAAGCAATCGCACGCTGCTTTAGTTAATTTGCAGAGCCAACACTAATGAGCACCGAAATGATGTTTATATTAAACGCTTTTACTGTGCGGTAATACCAGCATTACGCAACTGATCGCAGCGGACTTAATATGCGAGGAAAATGACCGACTAATTTACTTTGGGAGATACTTTCGCGGGTCGCGGGTTAGTCACGCTGATGTTTATGTAACATGTCAAAATCTAAAGATCCGGGCGTGGATTGCACCAGATGCATATCTAATTAGAGGTATATCGACATAGAAATAGAAAAGAAAAACATATACCTAAGAGAACGTTGTTGTAAGAATCGCATTTCTGCTTGATGCGGTGTTAGTATTCCCGTAATTCTATTTAATTAATTTGATGATTAATACAAGTGCTGTCTGTGACTTTGATATTTTTCTGTTAATATATCATTTAGTAAGTTTAGAATAAATGGAAATAGAGAAGTTTTATGTCATGTCCTCATCATCATTTCAATTCAATATTTCATCTCATTTCAACTCGTATAGATTGTAGATTGTACATTTGTTTGGGACAATCATCACGACAATTTATTACGTAGAGGATTCCGAGTTCAATTTCGGGCTTTAAAGTATTTGTGCCCACACCATGTCAGATACGTGATGTACTTAATTGTGGAGTCATGAAAAGTAATAGTTATATATCTTGTTTACTCGCCCTTTGTTGAATAATTGTATTTTTATAGTAGATGAACAAAAGGTTAAAATGCCCTTAGTAGGTGAGACAGCTAAGGTCCCACCGTGTCCTCTGATAACTAATGGCTAACAAAATCACCACGTTTAATGACTCCAGTCACAAAACACATTTGCCTGTCACAACAATGATGGACAAATAATACAGGTGTACGGACGCTGTAAAGGACACTACGTCCTCAACTTATATGCATCATAGTAAATGTACACGATTATGACATGTGGTTTAAGAGACAAGACGAAACTTCATTGTGTCGCTGTGTTTTCGTAGGAAACACAAACAATTTAATTCTGCATTTTTCAACTAGAACATGTTTTTCTCATATCGTCAATTCTCCACCGTAAATTCTGTTTAATAAATATGTATTTATATATACAATTCAGCCCTCAACTCCGAAGTCTAGACCCAAATTCTGGCTTTTGAGTTTAAAAATTATAAGATAATATAATAATAATATTGTTTACTTTACTGGTGTACAAAACGTTATTATTAAAATCAAGCACCTCTTCATAATGCTATCTAAGAAGCGAATAATCTGCCAACCCTTAATTAGCCAAGATCGGCAACTATGAATTCAATCTTATTTCATTCAAAAAAGATCCTGCTCCAAGTGTGGAATGATAAAAGTGTTTAAGATGATGTTAAGAGCGATGATGATTTTTAGGGTTTTCTACCCAAGCCGCTATTGCTTATAAATTCGACCAACTGCAGGGCAGAGTTCACAGACATTTGAGCTACGAGTGAGTCGTTACCGCGCACAAATATTCGTGAACGTACAATTTCGGCCGCCATCAGCCGCACGATTGTTCGAAGGCTCCGCGGGAATCGCGTAACACTTGCGATGCATCATAAACTAAATTGCAGACCGCATATACTGCATTACGGAATGTTTCATCCATTTCGGTATCTATGCTCTATGCAATGCACTTAGTGGAACAAGGCAAGAATTTTCTGTGGAATATTAAACTCTCTTCTCCAGCTAAGTTTACAGAAGTTCAGTCCAAAGTCGACAATTGTTACAACAGTAGAAGGTGGTCCATGTTTAATAATAGGCACTGATGTATTACAAAATTCAAGTGTAACTATCACACTTATATACGTATGAATAATATTTATAGCAGTATTCATTAATTAACTATATATTTACGCTCGGCGTTACCTAGGCAGATATAATTTTTGCGATACAATATAACCACTAAATATTTACTACCTCGCTGTTACACAACAGACAGAATAGATTCGAAATAACGATAATGTCAATTAAAGCAACGAAAACGTTAAAATTAATGACACCCAAAACACATAAAGTATTTGCAATTGTACACAATTGCCGCGGTATTTAGTTAAGGTCAAACTATCGGGAAACTGTGTTTGAAATCTATGAAGACCGTTGATGTAACATTCATTTACCTACTCTTTATTTATACATTAGCATAAGAAATGAATATCCAAAAAAAGAAATATTAAATATATACATATAAAAAAGCGTCCTCACCTCCAAAGAAACGATCTCATTCAGACAACCTTCCTGTAGAAAAAACGAAAATCCAGTAACAAGCGTAAGCGCAAAAGAAATAGTAACTAAGAAGTGCGTACGATGTACTCGTATATTAACAAATATATACTTTTAAATAATATACATATGTTCAGAAATCTTTATGGAAATATCTTGAGCTGTAACTATAACTTTGGCCTTGGTACGTAGGAATTTTGAAGGGAATATTAATGAATTTCATCAGAGCTTTTCA
>DWTO01001900.1:0-15071 GCA_018244755.1 Jemadia pseudognetus
GTATGTGTATGACCTAAATGGGTTGCTTCTAATAATTATTATAAAAGTATTTGTTAAATGTTTTTTAATATAGGTTTTTATCGTTTGTCATTTCAAAAGATTGGCATCTCAGAGTCGAAAAGATTGTCTGTCGAGTGACTGTCCAAAACAAATGCTGATGTCAATGATGCTTACCTTAGATCGTTATGCCAGTTTCGATCAAACGCTTAAGCCTAAGCCTTGCCGTCATTTTTACACTGTATGCCCAATGATGTGTCAGATAAACGAAAATTAGTTTTCTCAAATCCATTTTGGCGATCGTTGATCAGCTGGCGAACTTCTAGGTAGCTGAGAAGTTGCGAGTTATTTAGTCACTCCACCACCTTCAACAGGGCAGGTAGCAGGTGGCAGGGCAGGACAGGCTTCAACAGTACAGGGCAACTGGTTACAGGTCAGTCATTACTAGGGCTATAGTGGTCAACCCTGGGCAAGCATGGCAACCTTTGGCGGAGACGACATGATTCCCATTGTGTAAGTTAAGGTGAAGAAGCGTTTTATCAAGGAGACTGACTTAGGGAAAGATACATTTGTTGTAAAGAAGACATCACGAAATTGTAACTTAAGGCAGACAGGTGAGGTTAACATACATTAATCTTAAAAGTTTGAGTCAACGTATGTGTACAAGACTTTTTCGATCGTATTATGTTCGATGGTATATAAACAAGTTACGAAACGAAAACAAGAAACAGAAAGTGGGTCAAGAGGCACAATCGCCGCCTTTCTACTTCAGTTATTGCAATAACTCTGTGGCGATTCATATGGAATATTCACGAACCAATCTGTCCTCCCACTGAACAGAGTATTTACAACTGAAAATATAACAATATTTTATGCCATTATTGAACCATACTTATGATAGAAAATAGTTCGTAACTGTATATTCTCTTCTTTAACAGTATAAATGTAACAAATTGATATGCATAATTTAGTTGAAGATAATAAACACCTTATTAAGACTATACTTGTATTAGTATCCCTTTCTTTCTCGATTCCCGCCTTTGTCGATAGCTCATCGTGAGTGATCAGCCATCGTGCTGAAAGGATTAGCCGCAATGTCCGGGGTGCGCCGAGCAGAATATGTACGTACTTAATCATAATTAGTCGCCGCTCGAGGAGGCTCCTTTGATGTACCTCAATTTAAACGGCATATTTAATTAACATTTAGCATTATTTTGATTGGTGTTGTAATTAATACCTATGTGTATATACAAATAAAAATTATTTAAAGGGCAAGTCTGCCTACGTTGCGTGTCAACTTGCAGTTATATTCTGTTAAAAGACTCTTTATACAGACAAAACTTTAAAAACTAAGATATCGACGAATTGTATGTAGCTTAATTTGTAAGGTTTTAAAGGCTTTAGCAACAATTTAGAAACTTTTATGAATTAGGTAGGTACTTATCTTTGGAATTCCTATATGTCATGGATGATTTTCCGTATTATGTCTTAAGTGTTATTGTTCTTAGTTCTTAGTAATTAAATCAACCGATATTATTAACATCGAAACTTTTATCGTTCCATGTTGGAGACGCCAATCCTCTCAGATTGAGAATTGTCCAAATAATATAATAACATACAGTCAACCAAGATAATAAATTTCTATACTATTATTATTTTGTCTTAAACGTAAACAATCTACCACCGAGGTATTATTATGTCTTCACACACTAAATTGGCTTTGAAGGGACAACAGGATATTGAACGTCAAAATATTATGACTTTCATTCTGTTTAATTAATGCTTACGAGCGCTGCAAGTTTTGTTCCGTCGCGTGGTTTGCCACAGTGTATCAGCTTCAGTATAACATCCTCCACTTCAATAGTTAAGTTGCTCGTATGTTGTTGCAGTCGGGCTACAAGCTACGGAATGAACTTTACGGTGCCGCCTCGGCTTTGTCGTTGGTTGGTGACTTGTTATTTTGTATCCATACTGTATACTATCTTACGTGTGTACACGTACTTGTGTACGCTTTTGAAGTATACATTTGTTGGATACAGCTTTCAACGTATTTACTTAAATGTTGTAAGCCCGCACTAGTAAAGTACGGTACGGAAAAGATAAGGTCGGGTATCGATCTAAGCAATCTTGAATTGGTTGATAATTGCTATAAGTTATAGGTAAGCGAGAAGTGATGATCATTAATCAGGCGGTAATACTCAAGATAAATTATTTGACCAAAATTTTATTTTATTTAGATGAAAATTTTACACCGCGAAATTTTCTACATTCTGGAATTTTAATAGAACGTAAGAGGTGATAAACACATGGCACGGCACGTGCCTGAATTCTTATAATAATACAAGAGGACTAATAAATAATAATAATAATAATACTAATACTCTCTGCCTACCCCGCAAGGGACCCGGCGTGATGATATGTATGTATGTATGTATACAAGAGGACATTATTTTTGCTGTACATAGATTCAACATTATAAATGTTATTTATGCAAAGATAATTAGATAGGTGTATACATTTATGTTTTTATGCAAACATAAATTCATCTATCATTGATTTAATACAAACCTTCAAGCAATCGGGCTTACAAGCATCTCTACCAACGAGGCTATCAAAATTTTATTTGCAAATAACCCTATCTTTATTTCATTGGTAATCAACAAAATACAGTCATGCGTTCTCAAATAAAAAATTAACAAAAATGATTCGCCGATCGATAAAATTAAAGGCTAATTGTCGTTTAGTATTGCACTAGGTCATCACTTCTAATTGTGGCTCGGGATGTGATAATTGGACAATACGATTTGAGTCAGTATTAATAATTCGCAGCTTATTTCTGTACACGCGTGGGCACCCGGTATAATATGTATTTATATTATATATGTATATAATACAGCGTGGAGCAGCTAATTTGCTGGCCGCGCGCTTGGCGGCAACGCGATGAATTTTGAATTTGAACTGCGGCTACACGCTAATATTTACTTGGGACCGTACAATGGGTCGCATGTCGTATGCATTATGGACTTTCCTACATACCATTATCACCTTTATTACTGTGTAATACAGTGTAACATGCAATGAACAAATATGGCGGTCTATTAATGATTCGATGCTCTGTGTAGGTCCCGTCTTCTCCTATAAGTAGTAAGCAGGTATTCGTGTTATTAAAAAGATTCTGTTCTATTTTCAATTTATGTTAGTCCATTTGCTCCTACTTTTATGGCTATTATATTTATTATTACTATTTCTTCCTTATTCTGAAATATTTTAGTTTTATTGATTATAACCAAATGACTTTATGGTAACGTAATTTCTGAACACTAGATGGCACCATATGAATCTTTGGCTTTCTTACAATTGGATGCTCACACTTATAATAATACTAATGATTTCGCAAATCGACAAAACATTTAAATTATTTTTCTCAAATACAGACGTGAATCAGGAGCGGTGCCACGACATAAATTATAGGACTGAACTTATGCGGACTTTACTTAAAGCGTTTTTAAACATCTGAATATCAATCTTTAAATTTTGGGTATGACCGAATGGGTAATTCTTAATGATCGCAAGTTGAACGGTGGTGTTTACACAAAAAGTTATGTAACTTATAATCCACGTTCCTTCACAAACTATGATTAATCGTTTTCCAGAACTAAAGTCACATTACTTCGTCTTCTGCAATAAATCGTGCACAGACCGACCTCAACTTTGTACTAACAAAAGTACAAAGAAACGCAGTATTTTTGTAAAAATTCAAATCATTGCTAACAGGAGACGCTACTCTCAGTGTGCATTGACATTGAACTGAAAATGTAATAAAATATAAAAGGATCATCGAGAAGTAAGAAACGAACGGCAGAAATTTAGAAGGTGTGGTTACGTGGGCTGAATCATCTCCTAACAGTAGCACTTACGATTTATCTCATATATTTCACAGTGTACTGTGAAACAAATTATCTTATAACAATAAATGTTTTCATTTGAATTTTGTGGTTGCAAGTCTACGTGCGTACTGTTGGTTAGATAAAATGATTATTCATATAATAAACGCAGTGTTCTTATACCGTAGGTAAGAATATTCTATGTACCCGCCGCGGGGACAAGAGCGTCGAAGACTTGATGAACCTGCCCTGGAAGTACTTAAATACTTGCTGTTTTACTGTTATGATTTTCACTACTTTACTTAACATTCTATTATTTTATAATTACCGTGGACTTATTTTGTATGTACGCTTCATTTGACCAACAAAATTAACTGAAATACTTGTAATGAATTGTATCACGGGTATTATACTTTATTAAAGACGTGATGTTACGTTTTTCCACTTGTTACGTTTCACATTAAAACATTGAAATTCGTGTTTTCCACTCATTTTCTTCATCTTTTCGTATGATTTATTCCTTTTTAGACGTTTCCTTCGCTAAAATATCGTGCGAAAATCCTCACATAAATATCTAAAATTATTCAAATTAGCAATTGAAATGGACATGAAACACAAAAATGAAATAACGGTCCCTACATTTCTATCTAAGATGAGTAAGGAGGAGGTAAGGCTAGTTCCACACTTGCGCTTTAAGTTCTCATCTTCTGCATTTGTAAGGGTAACAGTAAAGAAAAGGAATAGCCTAGTAATTTAAAAAAAATTTTAGGTGCCCAGTTATCTCCCAACATCGTAAAGAAATCTGCACATATTGTAGGTTCACCGTACATTCTATTCAGTACGTGATGTCTGCCTTATTTTTCATATACGTACTGTAACTAGTCGTGTGTTCTATGGTTACTTGATGTAGATGGTAGGTTTCTGTATAAACTTAGGAAGTATCTGGACTGTTTTAAATCGCCGCAGTATTCTATGCAATCGTCACTCAAATCAGTTTTAGAGGTGGTGAGGTGGAGATGGTGGGATAACGATCTGCGAAAGGCTGCAGGCAGAAGCTGGATGCGGCAAGCCGAAGACAGGCTGCGGTAGATGCTCTTTGGGGGAGGCCTATGTCCATCAGTGGACTGAGATAGGCTGATGATGATGATGGTGTTCTAAGACTAGTAGGCTTGGTAACCCAACTGACAATATCACTTCACGGAATATACGAAAGTTGAACAAGGAATATATCAGCAGCATTTTCAACAAACGACGATCGCTCGCAGTCGAGGAATGTGGCAACGCACTCCGTGAGCATGAAATCGCAACGCAATAAATTTCATAGGATTACATATTCATTTGCGTTACTTTCAACCGACCAACCATCTGAGTGGAGCATTAGGGATAAATTGGGTGTCAAATCCATCACATAAATAACATTCCCTACTTCAATCTCTCCGTAGATAAAACGGGAGCAGGCCGTTTTCATTAGCCTTCATACTTAGTATTCCTAATAGAATGAAATAAAATACAGAAGGTCGTGTTTTATTGCAGTTGAACCTGTACAAGATTTTGTATTTTCATTGCGAAATCTGTCTCAGAGGGTATTTCAATATCAAACACGAATCTGAATCACATGTCTACCTATTCTCGAGATTTAAGCAAATTCTATGAACTATCCAGTCCCCGTACTCTCCACTCTGATATAACTCTCATAATATAGTCAGAAATACCAGAGTGGGTTACAGCGTAGATCCTTGTGACATACCAGGGCTTACTATTAATTTGTCTGTGCATTAAACGTTCTCAACTACTCGACTCTTATTTACAAAAATGTTGCTCGTTCAATATATTAAGAGGGCGAGAATAGCTGTTAGAAAATATTAATAAACTGGAAAATTTAAAGCACGGTCAAAATCTAGCTGCCTCAGCGCACAATAACAGTATTGTATATATTGGATGTTTTGCCAGATAATTATTTCGAATTTACTAATTGGTAATGAGACAAAGCATTCATCAGCCGCCTCATTGCTATCGCTAATGAACATGGTAATACTGGATCTTTATTTAACGTTATGATTTACATTTTACTATATAATAAAGTTACATCAATGTTATTAGTTGCATGTGATATAGATGAGACAAACTTTATTATTTACTCAAAAGAGATTCGTTAGGCGAAGGCGAAGATTCGCTAATTAGTTAGGTAGGTATATACGCAGTAACGTCTGTTGAATCGTGAATAACAGAAGAAATATGTCATGACAAGACCCGCATTGTCCCGAACGTTTGGAATACATTGATTGCAGAAATAATGGATGTGATTAACTCTCAGTAAATCTTTGTGTGGATGTACCTACTACCGATAGACTTACTGTGGTTACTGTAGTACTTCCAAAGTCCTGTATAATATGTGTTGTAGCGATATTGTATATATACATATACGTGATTGCCAAAGTTAAAAAAACATTAATAAAATGTTGATAAAAGACTCGATAAAATGAATAACACTTATACAACAAGCCTTGAATCAAATCTTTAAAAGTATGATAATAATGATTTAATAAATGCTTTTATAATTTCAATTGTATAGATTGCCTCGTGGTTCGTGTGGTTGCGTGTGGTTGACTGCTGATTTAAGAAGTCTTGGGTTCGGATCCCGGGTCGGGCAGTATTGGATTTTCCAACATAGATTTTCTAACTTATAGCTTGGGGTCTAGATTTGTGTCCAGTGTATGGCAATAGGCTTACCTCCTAGTTCTAAGTGGGAGGTAAACTTATCTGGTGAAAAGTGGTAGTGTACCACACTCCTCTGTCTACCTCTTCGGGGATTACAGACGTAATGTTACGTTCATGGGGTCCGTAGCAAAAGGTTATCTAGTGCTAAAATAGACCTGAAAAGAACTGCATAAAAAAGTATAGTACATAAATATTTTATTACATCCAGACACAACAAAGACTTCTGTTAAACAAAAATATATTTTTCCAAAGTCTGAATCGAACCCAAAACCCACTTAGCAGTCAGGTTTACTAACTATTGGATCAACGGATTTTGCACCTAGTTGAGAATAATCCCGACAAAGATTGTTGGAAGAACATTTGTCGGGACGTGCCGAGAGACAGCGCTAATCGCTGTCCCGAGGTCCAGCGGCGGATCTGCGGATAACCCGCTTAATCCCAAAATAACAGTACTACAACTGCACTAACCTAGCTATTAATATAAGTCGCGCAACGCAGCTTTCTCGAGTAACCATTTGTTTTAAAATCCTTTGTATATCCAATTCAAAAAGTGTCTTTTGTTAATTGTAATTCAATAATATACTTGTTACAATTTTAATATAGTGTTACGACAATGGTTGTGGAATACCATATATTCTGAATTTACATATAAATGGATTTATATAGTTTGATGTATTTTCAGTGGACGGAAATAGCCTGATTATGATCATGATGATAATGATGTATTTTCGGTTGTCAAAAAACGAGATTACCCAACTAGTTCGAGTCTTTTAATTTTATTAATATTATAATATTAATGGACTACTAATTTTGTAATATTAATGACGTCGGAAATGCCTTAGTGTAATTAATGTGTAGTAGTTGGAAGACAACTGTAATCGTTGTATCGGAGACTAGAGAGATTTGTGGATGACAATGGACCGAGTGCGGATTATCGACTGCGCTTCTAACATAGTACATCCAACTTAACTATCCAAGATCCACCTGTTAACTTATACAGTAAATAGTTTTGAGTTTTGAAAACTACCTTACAAAATATAATGTACCTAAATATTATTAAGAATTACTATTAATCGCGGCAAGATTTATTCTGTTTTATGAATATGGACTAAGTAACTACCTCGTAAGGGACCCGCTGTAAAGATATATATGTATGTATTTTATCGGAAACAAAGTTGTGTATTAGTATTGCTAGCTTTAGTATTAATCTCGGTTTCAATCTATTTTCAAAATCGACACAGAATGAAAAAGTTGTTCATCATATCACACTTGCAACTGACATCTAAATCAAATCCGATTTGTGCACGGGCAGGCTGAATTATTGACAAGTAGTCGCGAGCGGTATAGTGCGCGTGTTAGTATTATCCCACTTCTGAAGTTACATTTATCCCACTTCTGATGTTATATTTATCCCACTTGTGATGTTAGACTTGTTCCACTTCTGAAGTTACATTTATTCCATTTGTGATGTTACATTTATCCCACTTGTGATGTTAGACTTGTTCCACTTCTGAAGTTACATTTATCCCACTTGTGATGTTAGACTTGTTCCACTTCTGAAGTTACATTTATCCCACTTCTGATGTTACATTTATCCCACTTGTGATTTTAGACTTGTTTCACTTCGGATGTTGAATTTATCCTACTTCTGATGTTACATTTTACTTACATAATATCGGTATACGAGAATGTAAATGCACCAAAAATGTATCTTTCTAAACTTTACATTGGACAATAATTAGGAGAATATATAAATAAAAAAAACAAGGCTAAAGAGAAGCTGTGCCTAAAATAAAATATTAATTCAGCAATTAGAACAACGCGTACGGTTCATAATAAATATACCAAAGTCAAAGCAATATCTGATATTAGACATCTCGCCAGCAAACACCAAGCCTCGAGCCAGCATTAAGGTCTAATCATCCTTTTTGCCACATCGCCATGCTGGCTTAGGAAATTCAACATTTACTTCAAATTAAATGAACATTGTTCTCACACCACAAGGGAAGGGTTCACCTTATTCTACGTTCATGTGTACAAGAAATTTAAATTGTCCTCATACGTTGAGAGGTTTAATCTTCCAAAAGTGCCAGCGCGCGGCGGTCTACGCGTCACGTGTTAATGGCTTCATTTGTCGTCGGGAAAAAACTACTGTCATAAAGCCTTGCAGATATTTTGGCGCAGAATTACGTTACGGAATTAGTACGTTAACTAGATCGCAGGAGTATATGGTCCTCGAAGCATGCGGAATCTATGTGGTGCTTGACATGAGAGCAGTAAAGTTTATGCAGAGAACAATTTTAGTTCAGTTCGCCCGGTCCATTCATCGAGTAAGTAGTGGATTTAACCATTGAGTCGAAGATGGTGGGTTCGATTTCTATCAGGGACAGATAATATTTGCTTGATGACCATAAGTATTTATTTTATGTCTGGGTATAAAAACAGTTTGTAAAATTACTATTTCAAAGGTTTTTCTAGTTTGGCATCAAAGACACATGTGCGGAGTTTTCACGACAATTTTATTAGATTTATCAAAGCACATTGCTACAGGTTTCGACATTGGGTTAGAATAACTAACAACCGTGAACACCGGAAATCCTATGAGGAGACTTGTACTCAGCTGTGGGTTAAGAAGGGTTGAAAAAGAACGTTGCAATACTACAGAAATTGGTCAAATTGTGGCACTTTCAGATGTTATCAATTTCGAAGGACATTTGACCTCTACGACTAATAATATGCAAGTGTGAACCATCAAACGAATCACAGGTTTTATTATAAAATAACTTTTCATAATCAGTGCTGACACATAAAGTTGCAGCACCTCAATGTACAAGAGCCATTGTAATAAGATTATGAACTGCAGTTTACCCATATTTTTAAACTCCTCCGTAAATTATTTTTTAATCGTTGATATATTTTAAACCGAATCTCTGCAGGGTAACAGTAAAAACGTAATTGGAACCTTATTACTGTTAAGACAAAATAAATATTGCATTGGAGCGAAGGGAAATCGGAGATTCCCAAATAATTACAAATTCGGAGGATTAACGTTAATATGAGAGGCACGGCGCTCCCGAATGAAGAGTAGTTTATTTTGTATCAGAAATTGAATCGTATTCTGTACTGCGCCACTCATCATGTCGTAATCCATTTAGGCTGTTAACACAATGGGCGTCAAGAAAAAAAAAGAAAACATATGAAGAACGTAACACTATGGAGTAAAGGGTGAGCCTACTGCCATACCCTATGCACGAATAGACCACACTCGTAGCCACTACTAGAAATTTCCGCTAGGAAATCTAGGAAAACCTAATGTAGTGTTCGACCCGGGATTTGAATCTAGGATCTCTTGATCAGCAATTGTGCTTATAACTACAACCATTCTACCAACGAGGCGGTAAGTCTGTAAGTAAGACGAGTAATATAGATCTCGGTACATGGCGTCACCATGTATGTAGATATAATAAGGGTACTAAAATGTTGAAGCGTTTTTCATCCCAGTATGTAAGTAGCCTATTGCGGATGTGGAGGGCCGATCGCAGCGTTAAATCACTCGTTCGATAATTGACGAATTTGTCGCTGCGAACATGATCGATGCCCCGCGCTTTGTATCGCGCGGCGACGGAATATCTGTCACCCGCGACACGTCGTCGGCTTTATACGTTTTTATATTCGCTAACCACCCATTCAATTGGATACTTGACAGTACATTAAATGTTATATTATTTTTGTATTGGTTTTTTTTGGGCCAATTTATACAGTATACTCTGATGAAGTTCTGTTGTGAAAACGTAGCACAAAGTTGTGCAATTAAGTTACCTTTACATAAACTTTTCTGTTGCTAATCTTAAAGTTGTGTTAATATAAAGAACATGTGCTGGCGCATGAGACATCCCAACGCAGTGATAAATATTTGCAATATGTTTTATTTTTTGTTTCCTTGTTTAAATGGATTTGTGCCCGGTGCATGGCAATAGGTTCACCACCTATTCCATAGTGGGACGTAAATGTAACTGGTGAAACGTGGGAGTATACTACACTCCTCTGCCTACCTCTTCGGGGATAACAGGCCTGATGTTAAGTAATATATTTAGGCATATTTGGATTTATCGCGGATTTAAAGTTTTATTCCAGTTAAATACAAAGTTGTAATCTTATTGTTGAATTAGAAAGTTCTATTTTTTTTCATTAAAAGAAAATGCCAATTTAAATTTACCGAAATAGGTATGTTATTAAACAAAAAATTAAAAATATAGGCATATCTATATCACTACAATAAAATCGCCTTTCAAATGAAATTTCATTAATATCGACCACATCGAGATATTATATAAAAACACATACAAATAAAAATATTTCAACTCATACAGATATAGAAAGCGATTAAAAAATTACAATCAGCATGTCTGACCATAAGCCGTTAACAAATTAAAGGGTTCCGAACGTTAACGGCCTTCGGATGAAAATTAAATCCTGCTGATAGTTGGAACGATTTACAGCGTTGATCGCGGTGTTAGCTGGAACGAGCCTTGTTCAATATTACAAACGTAATGAAAATATATGCTATATGTAAAAAAATATGTTTGCGTATTTGTTAAAAGTAATTTTCCACGTACATGAAAAGTCAAAGGAAAATACAGTTCTGTGCATTAATAAAAAAAACAGGAGTATTTTATACAACTGGTAGTTAGGCGTTAGTTTATGAAGTACATAGAGACGACGAACCTTATATTGAAATGGAAGCTATATCTGCCCAAAAATTTGAAGATGCATGCTCCAAAATTCATTTTTCAACTTAGTTTGAAAACCATATAAAATGCAGGGATAAAACTTGAAACAAAATATTCAGACGCCTTCGAAGAGCTACGTTAGTATATTCTCAATGTCAAAATTGACATAGTTGTCAATATAAAAGGCTTACTTAAGAAAACGGCAGACAAGTTATAATGAACATAAATTGATCTGAATGTTATGGAATCAAATATCTGTGATTTAGATTGAATGCATTAGGAAACTTTATTTGGTTGATAAAAGAATTTTGAAAGTACATACTCAGGTAAAAATATCCGACACTGATTAAAAAAGGGACAGTGTTAGCCATCGGCAAGTCTGAAAAGCTCGTTAAAAGATTAAAGTGATCCGGACATAAATGCAAATGTTTCAGGTTTTGGGACGAAAATTAAAATCACACCGATACTCCCGACGATTCCTGACAGCTATTTCGACGTGTACCCGAAAGCAGATAACTGAATAGGATAGGCAAACGAGAAATGGTGTGTTAAAAATATATCAACACAATATTTGAATAAAAATATTACTACACCAAAAGTTATAGCTGATCCGAAATTTGAGCTAGCTGACATTTACTGAAAATCCTCCCCGTCTAGATATTGGGTGAAGACTGATTAAATACCTACTCATGTCAGTGATGTAAGAAGTATTTATTGCATGGAATATAAGCCATATTTTATGTAGTTAGAATCACGTAGTATATCACACACGAATAGGCTATTCTAAAATTATGGACATAAAAAATATGTGTCTGTAGCATGAATGAAAACATGTTTTCTATAAAAATTCCATTCGGCAAATGTCGAGGAAATACTCCTCAATAGCTTCCCAGTTTACCCAGGGAAATGAGCTGCTTACTTATTCAAAAACACAATAACGATAACGACAATCGAAGGTGCAAAAAAACGAAAATTCCGTCGGCAAAAAGCAATTTAGTTAAAAATCGTGCTTGCAACGTTTCGCCGAAAGGCAACTTTTTTAATCGGGCTTATGGCGCGTCGGCGGCGCTATCGATGTTTGCTCGATGGTACCGTGCTGAACACCTTTGTGCGAGGTTACGTGTTTATGTATGACAGACGTGCCTTTGTAGAGGACATACGTATAAAATCTATACCTATAAATTGACAGGAGGATGCCCGTATTATTTCTTGTTTGTAATTTTCTAGAGTACGTCACTATGCGATTCATCCTCTATACGTTCATTTATCTATCCGTCTATCGATATATCCGACCACCTATTTACCCATCCATCCATTTATCCAGCCATCCATCCATCATTTAGAAACCTACTTAGACATAGGCTTGCCCTAATTGACGCAACTCAACCCAGTTCTGAACTTTTGGAATATAACTATACCTGCATTCTTCTTGAGTAATATGATGGAAGGCTGACCTGTGCTGCTTTTACCAATGATTAAAAATGAAGTATAATTTGTAAAAAGCCTTGAAGCGTGTGTACTAACACATTTTTGACTCATACAAGATCTTCATAATCACAATTGGAATAACTACACTAGTAGTTGGCTGAAATCCTTAAGCTTTGGCAGTATGTTATTAAATATTAACTTCTTGTGGGATTATTCCTAGAAAAAGTACTCCTTTAGCATTTAATTATGATACAAAGCAACGAAAAAAACATTATGATGGATTTTGAACATTCTTATTTCCTATTGTATAATTAGTGATTAATGAGCAGATACAAAAATGTATGTACATATAGGTAAATATCAATGCGTTATATAATAAATTATGTGTATAAAAATATATACAGAGTAATTCCTAAATGTATTTACGTCCACAAATCTGGCTTATCTCCGTAAAGACAAGGTCTATGGCTCATTTCCATCCGCAACTCGAGCTTTGTTTCATGCCGATGGCCGGCTGCCAGAAAAACAGCGTACAAACTGCTGTTCGTTATATCACATGGACTTACTGGCAGCGCTCCTGCTAAATAATCATATCCAAACTTTTCTCCTTTGTCGTGTTCCTTGTGACGGTAATGTTTTTTCTTTCCATGTAGATGAAGACAAGTGGCGAAGAGTCTATGAACTGGTTTTGAAATACAACTTGTATTTCCTCTCTGTTTGCCCGTGGTCTGCATTATGCAGAATAACAGTGATGTTTTATTCTATAATGGTCTCTTCTCACGAGTACGGTTTCAATTGTTCAAAAGTCGAAGTGGTGGCTTCTGACATAATATGACCAAACTCAATATGAGCATTTTAGCTCACTATTGATAGCCTAATGGTTTGAAATTCAGCCTCTCACTCCAGGCTGGGTTCTAATCCTGGTGCACACCTCTTTACAAATTTTAATATGCATCTTCAGGGGTAAGTATCACGTGTTGTAACGGTGAAGAAAAATATTGTGAGGAAACATCTTAGAGTTAATATTTGATTTCTAAAGCGTGTCAAGTCTGTCAAGACGCACTTGGCCAGCGTGGTAGATTATACCCTTAACCCTTTCAAACAGAGAGGAGACCCGTATTTTAACAGTGGAACGATAAAAGGGACATAGAATAGAATGAGTATTTCTGCTTTTGCCCGTCGTTTTGCTGACTCTACATGTCTAATTATAAATTGACTTGTTCTCTTCCGAGCAAACAATTATTGCTCGGAGCTCATGCTCCATATTTTCCGACCAAATAGAACTAGGAACAATACTCAGAATAAACACCGACTCGGCTTGAAGTGCACAAGCATCGAACAATTAATATCGCACTTTATTAGAAAGAACAGAGCGTGCATTTATCAATAGCTGTAACACTTAAACGAGCAAGTATTTAAAACTGTAAGACAGTGCTGAAAAATAAAGCGTAATTGTATATGTATGACTTAACATACGTATACACACACTGATACGGATATAATATATGGTGATGAATTGGTCAGGATATAATTATATGTATGTATACATATATCAATATACTAATATATAGCCTAAAACGTTGAAGCTAGAAACGTTAGAAAGGGCTAATTGAGGGGGAGGGTAAAATTTAAAAAGGTACTTAAATTCGTCAGTTTTAAAATTAGAATTATGAAAACTGGTGCATAATATAAAAACCTTAGGACCAATCTCACAAATTATATTCTATAGGAAATTGACATTGGACCAAATTCTGATATTTGTATAATATACTGTATGTCACCGCAACTGTATAAACCATTAACGTTGACAAAATACCGATAGATTTAATGTGTTCAACAAATTTTTTCGTATTTCAGTTCTCATGTATTTGTTATAAAATTAGCAGCAAAATGAACCACAGCAGTGTGTCAATAAAAGAAGATGGCGGACGGAGCGAAGCGTGTCATTTGGTGCCGGAAGTGCGACAAAGTGAGATAGATGAGTTGCTTGACAATGGTACTACAAATGTCATTTATTGTCCTGCTTCAGAAGCGTTAGTGACATAATATTAGAAGTATGTGGGTATACCGTCGACACTATGACCGATGCGTTACTATGTGACTGTTTTGCTGTTAAATTAAAGCAGCATATTTTTTGTTCAATTATTAATATTTCTACATCTTTACGTAAACCTTTAGACTGTTTTCGTATTTCATCTCAATTAACCTGCTTGACTGATTTCTTTTGGAAACAATTCTACGGTTGACGAATTTGTTTATGATAAAGAGCACATAATATTTTAAAGTTGTATGAAAAATTAATAAATCTTACGCA
>DWTO01001901.1:0-15070 GCA_018244755.1 Jemadia pseudognetus
TGTAATCTTGTGTTATTCTATTGTTTTCTCATCTATGTGTATGTCTACGTGGTGTACAATAAAGTGTTTTGTATTGTGTATAACTCTCGTTTTTAAGTGTTTTATATACACATATTATAAGTAGGACACGGGCCGCAGTACGCGGCTTCCACCCGATATTTATTAGTACCTAACTTCGATCCATAGGCAACATGTGTATACAGATGTATTTTTAACGGACTTCAAAAAGGAGGTATTCAATTCGTCTGTATGTTTTTTTATGGTAGTAATTATTTGTCAGATTACGAATTAATTAAGAATTAATTCCGGGTTAATTAAGGTACTAATTCTTAGTATATCTGTGAACTTTATCATTCAATGTTGAACACAATAATGTACACATCGTAGCATAATAGAATAATAGCAACTGGATGGTTTTTCTGGTTAAACCTTAGGTTCTATCTTTCTTATGATTTTATCTTAGATATTCATTATCATTATAGCTTATATTTAGGTATCATAGAGCACAAATCTTGTTTTTCATGGAGGTGGGCTCAAGGCCGTGTTCTACCACACCGGCCAATTGCGGACTCTTCGAATTCATATACCGTAGAGAACATCATGAATGTATTTTATGAATCACAATTAAAATCTGGCGTCACAAGTATAAACATATTGCACGCCACACTATTCCGAATACCTGTTATTTAGTATTTAATATTTCCCTCTAATTAAAAGCTACATCCACGTCTAAATACATTTGGTCGTTATTACAACCAATCGATCCGTGCTGGTGTACAATTTCAATCCAATTTATACGTAAATGACAGAAGCACGGAATTTACATCGACGTCTCTTAATTATACCAATTAGTTAGTATCGATAATTAATTTCATATCAAACAGATGTCGGATTCGTATCGATAAAATATGCATTGCGTTAGCCTTCACTAACGATTCCTTGGAATTGATATGTGAAGACATATTTTATGAATTTTAATTTGTTAGAAAAATTGTATTATTGTTTTATGTCTAATAAAGTGTCGTTCGTCAATACAACAGTATGAAACGTCGACGTTGTTGAAGAAAACCACGTAATATTTAAGTTTGAAACCTTGAACGTGAACTAAACAATCAACTAAAGTTTTTTTATTGTCTATTATAAATGAAAGAAACTTTTATCTCATATTAATAGTTTATTATTTTTAATCATTTTCGGACATTAAAAGAAATAAATAAATTCGCGAAATAAATAAACTAAATAAATAAAGTGGACTAGCGGTCTTCCGCCAGAGTTCGGAAAGTTCCTCCTGGGGTAACAATTTGGATCGTCTACTTGAAGTATGCTTCGAAATCTAAAGTTATCCAGAAGTATCTGATTCGGCAAAAAGCCGCTACATCGTATATTGTTTAATTTAATATATCGTTTCTAACATGGTGACAGTTCCTCAACAGTAAAAAGCCTCCTTATTCAATGATATTCATGTGTAGAAGCGTAAATATAGAAACACATAACTCGATTGGTCCATCGCAGATACCAGATTCGCTTCTAATAAATACTTTTCATGGCAAACGATTTTGTGTTTAGTGTTGTTAAGAAAGTAGTTCCGATTAGATTACATTAAGTTAATATGTAGGTTATTGTTACTAAAGTTAGCGGTTATGTTAACTGTTTATCCGCTGACAGTAACACCCCCAAACCCGATTTATTTACGGTGGGAGTTTTGTAAAACACGCGTAAAACCAATGTTTTTAAAGGTAAATATAATTTATCGCAAGCCCGAGAAGCTTATCGGTAATCTGGTAATCTGTAGCGACATTAAATCGCTCTTGAAGTTTTGATTAATTGCTTCGGTATTTTTATGATTACTGTCGTGTCGCTGAAAATGTGGTTTTTGTGGGTATTTTTATGTACGCGTATTTTATAATGATATATGGTTAACGCTGTATACAATTCCCTAGCAATCAATCTTCTATGGCGGAATAAGAAATGTAAAATCATAGTGAAAATATATTATAGGGTAATTACTTGGCGAGACGATGATTGCTCGAAAAAATCATAAGCAATTGTCATTTCTCATTCCAATACGCAACAAACAACCCTATCCAAAGACCCTCTCTAGTACATTATATACTGAAGCCCTCATTTCGTTGTATGACGTAGCAAAAATGCGCTAAACGATCTGTCGGTGCCGCCATTAATTTGCCCAGATTTATTACCCGATCCTAAGAATATGCACACCTAACACCCTTTATTCTATCCACGAAGTTACAACGATAAATCTTCTTTCATAGTCATCCATTGCACTTTAGATCCTATCTTGCTTGCATATTGAGCTCAACTTGTGCCAACAACGTTCAATGTACGTAAGTTAGTATCCAAAGGTTTGAAAAATATTCTTGCGTTTGTTTTCTGACTGATGAATAGTCCAGAAATTGATTATGAAACGTTGAGTCGACAGTTTTTCGTTTCGTCGTCCATTGATCGTACGGTGCTGAATGGGCCAATTGTTTCTGGACGAAACGATTCGATGAACAATATCGGGGGCGTTTAATTGGATTTATTGTGGACGGTGTGTTCTGGGTGAGCGCCGCTTTTCAGCTTCGTGGCCACAAAAGGTTTGAAGTGAAAGAATGACTCGCAACCATGGAGTAATTTTGCGATTTCTAATCCTTAATATTAATCTTTTGTATGTAATGCGATGTAATATAAACAATGAGACACAATTAGGAATGTTGGACAGGATTTATATCGACTCTTTCACGCTTCGCTTGGACAAATAAACATTTTAGAATGAATAATTTCTATTTTCATTTTCATCAGGACTAGATAATATTTGAGACGTATTGTACTTTTATTGTGAAATTTTCACAATCCTAAACTAATTTTTGCTATATAACCTTCAGCTACGGATAATTTTTTGTACCAAGATTCACTAATCTGACACAATGGTGTGAAAAGTATTCTCTTAACAGACAACTAAACTAAATCAAAGCGAAACGAATATCACGCATTAAATACTCGTACATAACATATCTCATTTTTGTAGTTTTTTTAACAGCAATCCGTTTTGATCCCAAAATTTATAGACTTCATATTTAAACTTCGAAACTCATAATCGTTCATACTTTCAGAACCAAGATACGAAACGGCGTACGCGTGTGAAAGCAAGACCCTCAAGATCGGCTGCGGGGAAGGCTCCGTCATTCACCTGATCAGAGCCAACTACGGAAGATTCTCCATCACCATCTGCAACGATCATGGCAACACGGATTGGAGTGTCAACTGCATGTCCACCAAGAGTTTGCGGGTTCTCCATAGCAGGTTAGTTACCCTTCTCCATCTTAAGTATCTTCACAGAATAAATATTCAATATGCATATTCAATTATGTTTAAGAGCACATTAATATTTTTAAACTTTTCTTACTCTTTCCTAAGTAATAGATGAAGTCCAATTTGTCAGTGGACTATATAAAATTTTAACAGTTGAAGCCCCGAAAATATACGAACTACCACTTAACATATTGAAACTTTAACTATTACCACGCTTTCCACCAATCGCTTCTATGGGTGTAAACAGATTCATCTGACTATTGATTTCAACAAGATTTCAACATAAATATTAAAGCTATTTTGAAAATTAATAATTCCAAAAATCACATCAACTCACGCGTCCACTAACCTTCACTGAAGCGATGCGATAACGTAGGATTTGTCGCAGGTCCCAGCACTGGGACAGGCGGACATGTAATACAGTATCGAATAATCCCTATCAAGTACGAGAATACAGAATGTAGGGTAGCACCGCATTTAATTAAACCAAATTACATTTGAATTAACATCTCAATCCTTTACGCCTTTGTCTCCAATCCGATGATACACAAGCTGATTGTGTTTCGGATTTAATTGAACACACCTACTCACTATATTTACATTAAATTAGGCAAATACGTATCCCAAATCCGATAGCTCTTCGAACTGTAATTCCGAATTTCACGAGCAAAATATGTCTGGTGTGACAGATAGGATTATGGTGAGCTATGTGTTTGTATAGTGGTATGAACTTATGTGTGAACCTGTGTTCGTGTGAACTTGGTGAAATTGTATAATTAGATGAAATAAAGTTATCTATTCACTATACATTAAGAGTTAAACGACCAGACCGTCTCCATACAAGAGCAATCGGACATTGTCAATCCTTTCATCGTTCCGGTCTTATTATAAATGTCCTTCCAGGGAGAAGTTTAGGACTTGGCGGAGTTTGGCGACGAATAGTCAGATTTTATACATTTTAGAGTACCGAAGTGCAAAATCTTCAAGCTTTCCTCATCATATTTTCTTACAGCATCTAACACTTAGAACACATAACTTAAAAAAACACTTGGTACATTTCTTTTATAAAATTAAGATGAAATACTCGTATAGGTGCCTACTTAAAATGTCTCAAATGTTACTTACAATATGATAACATATGGTATGACGATGATCATCGATAACATATGAAACCATTTGAAAACATTTTTGTAAATTGATACGCATATTGACTATACATACCTATAATGCATAGTGCATGTGGTATTTTATAAGAGGTACAATTTCACCTAATATTTGAGGTTTAACTCTATCGTGCGGTTTGAATTTGTTTAAATTTAACGTAATTGGAAAGTTTGGTTTAACGGTCAACGGGCTCGTGACGTGTGTTTTGGAATGAGGATAATTGAATTTAGAACGCTATTCAGCAATGCGGGTTTATAGTAAATCAGTGTAGGTAATTTAATTCGTGTTAATCCTTATACTAAACTATAGACTTTGTTTCTAGGATTTTTAGTTTTAAACGTCATTTTTAAATTAAACTGCTCTTTTTTCACAAGAAATGTTATTATAGTATTTCTTAACCTTACACACAGTGTTTTGTTTTATCGAAAACAAAATATAAAAATGTATGTAAATTCCTGGATGAGGAGAGGTAATGGTAACGTAATCTAAAACTGTACAAGGGACAATCGAATTTTCAGGCTGTTTATGTGAGAGTCGTAGAGTTTATGAGCAATCTCGTGAGTTAACACGATAAACTGGGGCGTGAGGAATATTTAATTTTCGGGACCCGAACTTGATCAATGATTACAGTGAGACGAAACGCTTGCCGCCTTAAAAGTGAATTAATGCTTGTTTTGGTGTACACTTTCTAAAAATTGCTGTGAATTTTACATTTCTATACAGTTTTATGTGACGTGTAATTCTAATAGATAATACTAATGAACTTTACGTACAGGTAAATATTGAGTACAAGCAATAGGAAGAGGTAAATAATGATGATATTATGTACTTCAGTCTATCAGTAAGACAATAATTATTTTAAACATTGCATTGAAGAAATTCGGGATATACAAAAAATATCATATTCTAAACAAAATATAATGCACCTACGTAAACAATTCCAGAGGTACCCCCATAGTCGGATCTGATATATCTCATTCGGCGGTGGATTCGCAGATCCAATAACCGACTGTCGAACGTCCGCTGCAATATCCGATCAGATTTACTTTTCAGCTTTGAGATCTGAAAATGTGAGAGCAATGGAAAATGGGTGGCCATTTTAACAGACGTCATGGCTTGAACTAAAATAACCCGTCAGTAACCAGGTCAATTTTACCCCTTAACCCTTTTCATTCTGTAGAGATATGTGTCTACCAGCCATGCAAGGGTTAATGATGGACACACTCATTGCACTTTCGGTAAGATTCGGAAGCACCGCCGCTGTCTTCATTTTTGCTGCTAAACAGCAGTTGTTCAATTATAACAAAACAGACGCACATATATTATGCGTTCCATTTTACTCTACCCCAGTATGAAACACACAATGACCTAGGATCACATACAAGTAGGTAAACGTAACTCGTTGCAACTATGTATGTGTGGTATGTAACTATGTAACTGTGGTTTCTGGGTCGGAGCGAAATATGAATATATATATCGACCACGTGCCAGAACACAAGGTGTCTTAAAAGGCGACTAATCCCGGCGCCTAGGCATAGCTACATGCTCTGGCCGTCTATGGGCAGCAGCAAGGGCAGTGCCTGAAGCTGTTCTCTACAATCCACAAACGTATGCCCAGCGTGGGGATAATAGACATGCTCACTCTAAACTTTGGACATAAATGACATTAGCTTATCTAGCACATACACATGGAGAAATAAACCAATTCATAGGCATTTATGTTACTGCGCCTAAAGTTATATTACCATTTACATTCTTGAAGCCTTAAGAAACTCTGCTAATTCTATGTCAATTCCCGTATCGATCAGTAGTCAATATATCTATTTAAGCTAAACGACATTAATACTATTCCTACTAATGTATTGGTGATTACTTCAGATGTCCGCGGATATTGCAGCCCCTAGTGACTACTGTAATGAACAAACTGACTTTAAAATTTTTGTTTACAGATGCAGTATGCACCAGAATTGCAGTATACTGGCGAGCACGAGCATGTTCGGAGATCCTTGTCCTAATACTTTAAAATATCTCGAAGCTCATTATCAATGTGTGCCAGGTAAAAATAGTCTTCTTTATGTAAACATGTATTCTATTTATATGAATATTGTCTAAAGATGTTTTGTATGTAACTGTTGCAAAACAAAATCGAATTTTATATATGTAAATAATAAATAAATTAATAAACTGTTTTCAGCGTACGTAGACTCGTAGTATTCACGAAAGTTACGCGTGTTACAGTTACCGATGAAACATGTAGTATATTTTATTTTCAAGATTATAAATATATACGGTTAATGGTTTTATCACGTTATCATATAACCTTTTCACATTACATATATAGAAAAAATATTATCTGTGAACTGATCTTGATTTCGGACATTAATATTCCTATTGTGTTTCAAGATCTGTCGTAAAGAACGTCTTGAATACAAAGTTTCGTAAATCTCAAATACATTTATACATTTAACAATTCTATAACGAACGCAGTATGTATGTAAAACAGAAAATACGAACATTTCAAATTTACGAACTGTTTCATGACTGTTCTCTTATATCACGAATTTTTCGTTTTATTTTTTGAACATGCATCCTTGTGCTATCTCGTTTGACAGATAAATACTGTTTCATAAAAGAGGTTGTAATTTATAGGTAATAAAATAATATAACAATAAACAGGCAGTAATAAGTAACGTATGTAGATTATTTATGTTTTTATAGAGCATTTAGTTCTAACAGACAATTTCGTAAATACAAAAAAACAACAAACTGTTCATGAATTCTTACTGTACATTGGTTATCTAAGTGATATTGGCAGAGTGATACCTCAACAATGAGAATATTTTGTGTATTAGCTTAATACTATTATATTGTTAAGTAATTTGTGTTGATATGAAGTCTCCATTGCTTTCTGTATCTAGTGTCTCAACACTTTGCAAAAAGAAAGTGTTGTGTAATTTTGTATATTTAATTTTTATCTTGATATTTAATACTAAGAAAAGCATTATTGCAACAATTCACATTGCATTCCTGTCAGTACTGCCTGTTACTATTTTCATAATCCTTTTTTCAGCGTCAACAACCAGTACCACAAATCGACCGTCGCCACCGTGGCTGATCACCTCACAGCCTACCGTATGGAGGTCGTCGGCGCCACCGATACCCAAGAGCCCAGTGCTCACCCAGCAGGAGAAGAAGAAACCCACAGTCATCACGCCGCCCACGTTTCGGCCACATATCACTCTGCCACCTGAAGTGCAGTTGGGAAATATCGGGACTAAGGTATTTTGTCATTATTTACAGCTGAAGTTAACAAAAACTTGCTTATATTATTATTCGTTCTGCAGAATGTCTATAAATAGGACTTCTCAATAAGATTTTATTATTATTTTTCCTTTATAAATATACTTGCCCTACAGCACCCAAGTTAAACGCTAATATCGAGTGACGTAACTATAGTTATTTAGAAAATTGTGAGAACATGTCAATTGTGAAAACATGCATTTGAAATAATAATCTTTGAAATAATAAAATTTGAAATATTAATCTTTGAAATAATAATATTGTGTACAATTGTGTTATATATTTCTTATCATTTTTAATTGCACAATGTGTTACAAATTACTCCGTAACATAATTCATGCTAAGCATTTTAGTTCAGTGTATAACAAAATTTAAATTTCCTTCTACTAGAAAACGACAACAAGGCAACCTGATCTATCACCCGAAAGGGATCCACCCCAAAATCCGAGGGAAAATATTCCAGAAGTCAAGGAAGAAACTAAGATTGTAGAAGCAGACACTGCGAAGAATGACAAACCTCATAAGGATAAGGACGTTGATATTGGTAATGACTCAGTCGATTCAAAATGTCTATTTGAGTTTATTTCATGGTTAGTATTGTTTAATGTGTATTCTCATAACAGCGCCAACGGATTGGCCGGCGAAAGACGAGGATTCTAACCCAACGCCACCAGTGCACTTACCACCAAAAGAGAACAGGCCGATACAAACTGACCTGGAAGAAGACTTCGATAAGACTTATTGTAAGTTTACATTTCTGTCATTCTTCTAATTTTGTTTAAACAATCCTATTTATTTTCTTTTATTTAAAACATCTCGTACTATCAAGTTGAACATTTAAATTAAATAATACATAAAAAAATTCTGTTCTATTTACGGGGTTTCTTCTTGTTGAATTTGCCCATAATATTGTTTTTTTCCAACAGCTACAAGCGCAACTCCAGCGGTGGGCAGGCGAGCCTACTGTCCGCAGGCGAATGCCCGAGGTCTACATTGGAATTGGACTCTAGCTGGTACCTATGCTGTTCAACCCTGCCCTGGAGGAGCCACTGGACTGGCTAGGTGGAAGTAAGTTAAGGGTTTTGTAGACCACATATAAGTTTAGTATGTCATAAAGAAAAATAACACTTAAAAATGCATAATATATTATTGTATATTTGTTTAAACAGGACAAATTACAAAAATCAAATGTTTCTATGAAACAATGTTTTCTAGGTGTACCCTGACATCTCATCAGCTAATTGAAGAGGAAAGGCCGAGAAGACGTGGTCCTGGTCTCCAATCTGGGGAGAACTATCACGACCTGGGTTTAGATCAGCCCAATGAGAAACAATTACAGCTGATTAGGAGACTCGGATCTGAAGCTTTGCTAAAAGGTAAACAAAGATTTTAAAAAATCAATTATACAGGTTAATGTTGTTGTTCATAATCTACAGAAATTGGTCTAAATTTGTTTATAATTAATATTTTTGTCTGTTCAACATATGGCAAGATATTTTCATTATTTTTCGAAAAATCTTGACCATGATCGTGTCTCCAATGATTTGGTTACTATCATCAGATATGCAAAACCTAATACTAATACTACTAATACTAAAACGAGGTATTACTATACACACATAGTTAGTACTGAAGCTCGTCAAACTGTTGTCCAGGTCGTGATGGAGATTCACCTGAGCATCTGATTGACTACCGAGGCAGTTCGAGTGTTTCCGATTCCCAAATATCTAATAATAACCTCATGTCTAATGAAGAAATATCATACAGTAAGCATTAATGACATTTTAAATTAATTGTATTATCCTGGAAGAGATGGCGCCACCTTAGCACTGATCCATATGACCAGGTTTTACAGCTCAGCGAACCGTAGTTTTATCTATTATAGAAAATTATATATTTTGCCGAGGTGTCTTATTTTGAATCCATTTACAGCTGATTCAATACCGGAATGGCACGGGTCAACTCCAGACCTTAGTGAATGTAGATCAGTGTGGCTCAACAGCCTAGAAGCGAGAGTTCGAGAAGGAGAATCGCTACTGAGCATTAGCAATGACTTGGCACAGGTAAATTTTCCACAAAATTGCTTCCCTATTAATGCTCTTAGATGGTATTAAACAACAATTAGTAGCACGGAATGGGAGTCAGGCTAATTTTGCCAGATCCTTTATTCAAATACAAATTCAAAGTTATTATTTGATCATACATGTTTATCTTGAATATTTCTGTTCCATAAATCAATTTCAGTAGATAATTCTCTAAAAGTGTGACTTGGTACAATGTGTCAATATTAGACCATTTACTTGCTTTATTCTCCTTATTTTATATTCCTTATATTCAAATACGCAATTTTATAATTGCTTTAAAATAATATTAGTATCCAAACTAAAAACCAACTCACGTAACTAGTACAACGTGGGAGTGTACTATACTCCTCAGCCTACCTCATTGGGATCACAGGCTTGATATTCCGTTCAATTTTAGTGTTGACAATAACCATTCATGCTGTTTATAAAACAGGTGACCTCCTCAAAGACCTTGTACGGCGGAGACATGATGACCACGACCAGTATAATGAAGAAGCTAGCGCAAAGAATGTCCCAGAACGTTCAGACCTTCCCTGACGCCAGCCAGCGCGAAGCCATCGTTACTGATATGCTACTTGGAGTCATTAAAACTGGTACGTTATGTAAAATTTGTGATAATTTTTGTTAAATTCGTATAACATTAGTTACTTTTTAATACTAGGCCTACGAAAATGTAATAATTTGTCCCTGTGTATAAGTACATTTCTCAAATAGCAATGAACACCTGAGAAGTCGGTCTATAAGGACCTCAATTACCAGTCCTTGGTCCTTAATATCTGTAATATACCTAGTTTATGTTTTAATGCCATTCTTCTATTTATACCCAATGTTTCAGGGTCGAATCTGTTAGAAAAAGCTCAGCGCGCGTCCTGGTCGGACCTCAACGCGGAGGCACAGAACAGAGTGGCCAGCGCGCTGCTGACGCAGCTGGAGGAGAACGCCTTCCTGCTGGCCGACGCTGTCACCAAAGAGAAGACCATTCTGCAAATCGTTAAAAATATATGTAAGTAGGTACACATTGTGTACTGTGAAAATTTAAAGTCAGTCAATACATATTAAATACCTTTTTTACAATCGATTATATAATCGGATCCTTATCAGATAAAAACGTTTTAATATTCCTTGCAATAAAGTTTTAAAACATACTCCACGTTGCTGTTTTAGGTCTGTCTGTAAGAGTTTTGGAAGTAAAAAATGTTGAAGACGAGACGTTCCCATCACTGGATGCCCAGGAGCAATGGAAGGCTTCTGAAGACACTATAACCATTCCCAAAGCTGCTTTACTTGGTAAGCAACTTAATTGACTAATCATAGTTAATTGCAAGTTTGACTACTGGTCCTAGATTCAATTCCTGGGTCGGGTACTATTGAGTTTATCCAACTTGAAATTTCCTGTAGTACATCAGAATTTTGCTTGTGTCTGATATATAGCAACAGACTCCCACGTGTTCTACAGAACCTATAACATAACAGGTATAAAGTGGGAGTATTACACTCCTCTGTCTACCCCTTGGGGGTACAGACGCCACTTTATGTTATGTCACAGGAAATATCTCAATTCTGAGAACTTTTTATTAAACACTGACTTATACAACATGGTCTGGTATTACTCTTATATAACATGGAACATCTTTGACAGACAACCGCCAGAACGACCTCGTCCGCATCGTGTTCTTCGCATTCGACCGGCTCGAGCAGATCCTGCCGCCGACGTTCGGGAAGGTGCCGCGGTTCTTCGCGTACGCGTCGGAGCCCGCCGCCTCCTACTCTACCAGCATCAACTCCGAGCGAGAGAAGAAGAATATTAGCAAAGTCCTCAACTCCAAGGTGATCTATACTACAAAGTGTTATCTTGCTTCTCTGTTTATCTAAAACGACCACTTGTTAGATAGCAGAAAATATGGGTACACATTAGTTCACTATGTGTTCCCTTTAGATTTAATGATTCTCGACTCGACCACCATGACCTAACTTGTAGGATTATAATATATTCCATGAAAGAAGGTAAAAATAAATGTGTCATTATTTTGTTTAAATTGTAATCCTCTTCTTTAAAATTAATTGTGTGTGCGGCCATTGTTTGAAATACTCAGTAGCTTATGGTATTGTAAAAATACATCAAACAGTCCAATTGAGGTACTAGATCCAATGATGCACTGACACCTAAATTTTGTAAAAAAAAAACAAAAAAAAACCTAACTTCACGCATGTAATCCCCGAAGAGGTAGGCAGAGGAATGCAGAACACTCCCACGTTTCATCAGAATAGGTGGTGAGCCTATCGCCATACACCGGGCACATATCCTAAATGTTGTAATCTCATAATTATTTAAAATGTATATTCCAGATCATATCGGCGAGTCTCGGCAATGGACGGCACATCCAATTGTCGCAGATGGTTCGGCTGACCATGAAACATTTGAAGATCGAAAACGTCACTAACCCTATTTGTGTCTTTTGGGACTACACTTTGCAGTAAGTGGATCTTCATATTAATTGTAATCAAACTTGTACATATAATGTACCTATAATTATTACATTAAAATGTTATCGAAATTTCTGCAAATTCTCATGTTTGCTACTGCTGATATCTGAAAACATTTTTTTGTATGTTTTTAAATAAAAAAATATATATCTCCTTAATGAAATTATAAATTATAGATAAAAAATTCTAATATTTGATATCATGTTGATTGATATGGTTCACTTTGATTATATTTACGAGTAGTTTTCTTTTTCCTTTTAATGAACTAGATATTAGGTTGCAAATGAAACACATACATATACATACATTTTCAATTGATACTCCTGGTTCTAGTATCATACTTGTTACGAGCATAGAAAAAACGATTTCACGACTTTCCACTTTCCAAATGGAGACATGTTAATGACGATGGCGGACGTGGTTCCCAGCGGCTGGTCGCCGGAGGGCTGCAAGGTGGAGTGGTCGAACGCGACGCACACGGAGTGCGCGTGCTCGCACCTCACCAACTTCGCCATCCTCATGGACGTGCACGGCGTGAGCGTCAGCGCCGCGCACGACACGGCGCTGACGCTGCTCACCTTCATCGGCTGCTCCGTGTCCGCCGCGGCGCTGCTGGCCGCCATCGTCGTGTTCCAGTGCTTCAGGAATATGAAGGCGAGTACTCCCTCTCTCTTTTTCCATAATTTTCTTCGAATCGACAGCTGATCTAATTAGTTGGCCTTGAAAGAGGCCGTTATGTGAGCAGCCATCGTGTTGAAACGGTTACTCGCAATGTTCAGGGTGCGCCAGGCGATACGTGTTTGTAGTTAATTAGACACAGTTGCCGCTCGGGGAGGCTCCTTTCAGGCACCCCTTTTCCACAATCTTTTTAAAGCATTGACCAGTGAACATAATTACAACCCAGTTCTCTTCCTTCTGTTTCCAGTCGGACCGTGTTCTGATCCACAAGAATCTGTGCGTGTGCCTCTTCATCGCGGAAGTGATCTTCATGTTCGGCATCAACCAGACCCAGGACAGGATTTTGTGCGGAATCATTGCTGGTCTGCTCCATTACTTCTTCTTAGCGGCTTTCGCTTGGATGTTTCTAGAAGGTAATCATTTTATCTATCTAATTGTTGTGATTTAATCGTTCTGATTTCTTGGTTTAATCGTTAATGGTTAATTTTAACTTGGGTTAAAAAAAATGTCTTTCGGCAGAGAAAGTTGTATCAAAACCAAAAGTAAGAGTTCCACGACTTGTGTGTCTTGCATAATTTCAAAACTCTGACATAATTACCCAAGTACTTAATAAGACTAGTACTTAATTAGTGTAGTCATTGTAGTATCGTACATACACCCTGCACTGTAAGTTCTGCCAACTACAAAATATTAACAATATTTAGCATATATACAAATGTATACTTATATGTATAAAACTTATTGCAGGGTTTCACCTGTACGCGATGCTGGTGGAGGTGTTCGAGCCGGAGCGGGCGCGCGCGCGCTGGTACTGCGCGGGCGCGTACGCGGCGCCGGCGCTCGTGGTGCTGGCGTCGGCCGCCGCCTTCCCCGCCGGCTACGGCACCAGCGCGCACTGCTGGCTCTCCACCGACCGCATGTTCGTCATGAGCTTCGTGGGGCCCGTCGCCTTCGTGCTCGTGGTCAGTTGCTTCATATGGAGACAAACTTTGTTGTCTGAAACTGGTCTCGAAAATACCGTACCACACTGGGTGCATCTCTGAGGACTGAATCTTGCTATTTTTTGCATATTTTAAATAAAATTACATATTTGAGTTTTATTATTACATTTTTTAATTTTCTGTTTTTTATTTTATTTATGTTATGTACCAATAAAAATAAAATTGTTTATTACATTTACAATAGTATATTAGAAGAGTCAATAAATGTGTGTAACGTATGTTAAAGTTCGCAATAGTAAAAATGTAATTGTTTTTTTTGTATCGTTTCAGGCTAACTGGATCTGCTTGGCCATGGTGATTTACATGATGTGCCACCATTCGACCGTCTCTGTGAAAGCTAAGGAAAACTCCAAGCTTTATAAAATCAGGTATAATGCGTTAGATTTTTTTTTTCGTTTTCATAGCCGATAATTGTTTTCCTTTATATAAGCTTCCCTAAATGATACACATGCTTATGTTTACATCACATTAATATTGATTAAGCATTAACTTATCGAGTATACCAAATATATCATGAGCATTAAAACCCGGGATTGAAGTAATATAGCGTTTGTTGTATTAAATTAAAAGATTGTATTACTTTATTAATAGGTAAAATTAAATTAACGGAATGTTTAATTTCAGAGTATGGCTGAACAGCTCCATTGTGTTGGCGGTGCTCTTGGGCTTGACGTGGACCTTCGGGCTGCTGTACCTCAACGAGCAGAGCGTGGGCGTGGCCTACGCCTTCACCATCCTCAACTCGCTGCAGGGCCTCTTCATATTTATTTTCCACTGTCTGCAAAATGAGATCGTGAGTCACTTTTTACACGCTAAAAATACATTGGCTACTTTTAATGACCTATTTTAATTGAATTGAATACGAGGGCAACTAAAACATTTTTTTTATTAACTATCGTCGTTCATTCGGTAAAAGTAAATGATACATACATGTTAGAAACACAGCCGGTGACCGCGAGTCGCGCTCCGCGGGCGCAGTTCCAGAAGGAGTGCGGGCGCGTGGGGCGGCGCCACCGCTGGCTGGCGTGGTGCGCGCGCCTGGCCGGC